>PVIU01005642.1:0-110840 GCA_004026605.1 Ondatra zibethicus | reverse complement strand
TAATGAGGTCCTGTGTCATCATTAGTAATGAGGTTCTGTGTCATCATTAGTAATGAGGTCCTGTGTCATCATTAGTAATGAGGTTCTATGTCATCATTAGTAATGAGGTTCTGTGTCATCATTAGTAATGAGGTTCTGTGTCATCATTAGTAATGAGGTCCTGTGTCATCATTAGTAATGAGGTTCTGTGTCATCATTAGTAATGAGGTTCTGTGCCATTATTTGTGCGCTGAGGGTCTGACAAGAAAGACCAACTACACCCTACACCCTAGATATGAAAGCAGGCTAAAACTCACATTCAGATTACCTCTGCTCAGATTGAATTAATGTGGTCCAGAATTGCTACGTGGCAGAAACAAGCAAAAAGTCTTTGGTGGAAGACATCAATATTCAAAGATCCAAGTCATCTCTACTATTATTATTTTTATTTTTGTTGCTGTTGTTATCACAGGGATTAAGCCTATGGCTTCATGCATGCTGGTGAAGCACCTACCAGTAAGTTACATCCCTCAGCTCCATTGCTTTTAAGACAGAATCTTACTACATAGTCCTGGGTGGCCTAGAATTCAATATGTAGACCATGCTAGCCTTGAACTTACAGTGTTCAAGAATTAATAGAGCCTGCCTCTGTCTCCTGAATGCTGGAATTGGAGACACTATTTCACAGATAACCAGACACAGACCAAAGCAATAAAAATCAAGAAAAAATTAAATGATCACAGAATCAGACTCACAATGGGTTGAGACAGAAAAAGAAAAGAAGGAGAAAGGAAATGGAGCGGAGAGGGAGGGAGGGAGGGACAGAGGAGAAAACCTAAACTAAGCGCACACAATGAGGGCTCCAGAGGTGTGCGTAAGGATGCGCCAAGCACTGTGCAGGTAACAGAAGCTGAAAGGCTCCCAACACTGATAGCAAATATCAAGTTGCAGAAACAAGATGCCCCGGGCAAACAGCTGGCAGGAAAATACCTACATAGCATACTGAGGCCTCAGCAACAGCACTAACTCCACAATGGCTAAATACCAATCAATCAATCAATCAATAAAGTCACTATACTAGGTACGTAAAAACAAGGAATATATTCCCAAAAAATTATAAATATATACACACACACACACACACACACACACACACACATATATGAGATTCATCAAAACAAGACACAAATACCTTTAAAAAGTGTTTAAAGCCTATTCTAGGTACATCAAAATAATCCAAAGGTTAAATCCTAAAACTAGTAACAGATCATCTTCAAAGAAGCAACAGCAAAACTTACTAGAAGAGACTAAGAAGCTAGACAGTCATGCGATGGCATCTTCCATGCTAAAGAAACTGTCAAGCAAGATTTACAAAACCAAAGAGAGGGTGGGCTCTGGGTGCGGCTCAGTGGTGGAGAACTGACACAGCATGCAGGGGTCACTTACATTCCATCCACCAGTACCACAGAAAAGAATAAAAGCAACTCAGATTTTTAAAACAGTAAAATACATTTCAAAAAACACTAAGACTTTATTTTTAAAAAAATGCTGTTCTGCGTGCAATTGGGAAACGTGGAGAGAAATGAAAAGCAATTAAAGCAAAACTTCATGGCCAATTATAAACATTGCCAATGTAAATAAAACACAAGTGTTTATGTATATGCATATATATGTATATATATGTATGTATGTACTGATATTACATAGCAACAAAAAAACAACACAGCACATAAACCCTAAGTGGCCACATTCTCAGGAAAGCACTGTTTTATGACCATGAAAACAACTAGAGTCAATCTGATGGGGGGGGCCTACGTTCAATTCCCAACACCCCAAAAAAGAAATAAAACATCTCTTTATAGTGCTAATCCCCAAAACAATGCTAGTCCTTTTAGATAATAAACAGGGAACTGGCCTTGTACTAGAAAGCAAGTCTACCAATTCTCTGAGAACTTACACTGCCAAATGAGGTAACAAGTAAAACAACACCCACAGGCCCTGATGGAGCTCTTGAGCCACTTCAGTCTCTTTTCATGCATAGATATTCAGTAACTGGGCTGTTCTAATGTGGGGATCCCAACATGCCAGTGGACTGATTCCTTACAGAGGACATGAAGGGCAGGACCTCTCAGAGTTTAAGTGGTAAAGCCAGTTCTTGTGGGTTGTGGTCACATCCACGTCCATCTGTAAGAACTGTACTTTGACAGTGTGTAATTATTGGTACAAAAAAGAAACTTCTTGAATCAACTACCTACTCTGTGCTCAAAATAGTCACATTAATACTCTGAAACCATGAAAATAGATGTTTAAAATTTTCTATTTCACATGCTTCTACTCCATCTCTCATTTGGTCATTTTAAGTACCAAATGGAGTGAGGTTAGCTCTGAAATGATTTTATAACACTCCTCTAACTACGGTGTAATTATTTCAATTGTTCTGCCACTCAAGAATCATCTGATTTACATAAATGCTGGTTAAGAACAATAGAAATCCTAAAATACTTAATTAAAATGTTACAGATGATTTAATCCTCTGTCAAAACAGGGATTATTTAAACTTCTGTTTCACTTCCTTTTTTAAAAAATCCTATTTACTTTATTTTCTCCACAGAAAAAGAACTGGAACAAATGTCCAAGTATTTCACCAATCAAAACTTTAAAATGACTCTGGTTAACCACAAATTGATTCAAGCAGTTATGTACTTTTTCTGAATTTATTTTACTGAGACACGTTTGACAGCAATACCGTCATATAGAAACTGAATTACTGTTCTACAGAATTACAAATCATTTCACTGATAATTTTTCTTAGCCACTCACATTAAAAGGTCACTGAGCCTTAGATGTTAGGTTCTGTTAAGTAGCACATTCATTAAACTCACTTCATGTGTGTGTGTGTGCACGTGCGTGTGTGTGATATCTAGAATTCTCATTTTCACACATTTGTGAAAATTTTTGGATATTTGAAAAACCAAAAAACTTTCAATTATTTCTAAAAATTCAGAAAAATAACTTCAACTATTTGCCAGCTATACATGGTAATACAGAAAAATTAAGATGATGAGATGTGATGACCATCCTAAGGTTTAAGCAGAAGTCCAGCCATCACTTACTGTACTTAGATTACTAAGCATATCCTTGCAGTACGAATAACAAGTATCCAGAGTCAGATACTGGGGTTCAGCCTGAAGATCAGAAAAGCAAAGGAGCCAATAACTTGCTCTTACCTCTACCTCAGACCAAAATGGTGATCCTGCCTCCAGGAATCTCAGAATGTGACTGAGACTGAGACCCATCTCCTCCCATCTTACATTCCTCTCTAGTGCTGGGAGTAAAGGTGTGCACCACTACTGTTCAGCTTCTATGGCTAACTAGAGTGGCTACTGGGATTAAAGGTGTGTACCACCACTGCCTGCTCTGTATGGTTGGCCAGTGTGTCTGTCTTACTCTCTGATCTTCAGACAAGCTTTATTTATTAAAATACAAACGAAATATCACTATATTTCCCCTTTCCTGTCTAAAATTTTTAAAAAGGCTATAACTAATATAATAAAAACTATATACAATAAATACAATGACTATATACAATATATACAGGCCATAAATGCATCAACAATGTCCAGTCCATTTGCATCTGACAACTGCAGAGAAAACACTCCATATCTAGCCTATCTCGTGAGTCCAAAGTCTTATACCTAATTTACTTTCTATCATAACTTGCTTTCTACGTCTGGTAAACAAGGAAAAATATAACTATCTAGTTTTCAACTCCCTCAGAGACCCAAGAAGGAAATATTAACTAAGCAAGAAGTGCAAGCAAGCAACTTCTGAAAATTGTGAGAAATGACAGAAACAGTTGGCTGCCTGGACAGTCACCCCAAGTTCCTCTGCAACGTTGAGGCAGCTATCTTTGGCCTATGGGCCTAGAATATCTGACAGACTTTTCTATAAAATAGGGTTTTTGAAGGACTGTCTTGCCTTGTCTGGGCAAGATTTGTGAGACACTCTCAAGTGTCCTGCTTGTCTAATTAGGATTGTATATTGTCAGTAGTTGAGGCAAGGGCACTTTCTTTCCCAGTGGCTTACATCTGCCACAAAGAAAGCAGATGCCCATCATCTTCTCTGATGTAGACTGATGCTGCCAGTAGCAGACATGCCTCATTGTCATAAAAACAGAAAAAAGAGCCTATGTTATTAAAGCATCTTAAATGCCATATTCTATAGATCTCTGAAGTGTTTGAAGATGACCTATTTAAATTATCTTTGTTTAACCTTGAAAACATACCTAATGTGACAAGTTCAATTATAATAGGTGATTAACTACTAACCTGCATTTCCTTATTATCCAAAACAATTGGTAATAATAATTTTCAAAGACTAGAAATTTGCATTACATTTTAAATGAGTTGTATAAGTACAATACCTTTAGCAAGAGTAGAAATGAATATACAGTACATTCAAAAATTAATCTCAAATTTGTATCAATATACAAGATTTGTATACAATATGCAAAAGTCCAATCCAACATAAAACATTTAAAACTAGTAGTTGCTTTTTAAAAGTAGATTCAATAGTCTACCTTTTTTACCTTATCTATCTTATCTTATTTTATCCTCCCTTTTTCTCTCAGAGTAGATTCTACCCTTTTATCCTGTCATATACTGACTCTGGTCCCCAGGACCTGAGAGGTCCAGTGTCTCAGTGCCTTAGAAACATGTATGCCTATCCTCAACCACCTTTCTCACATTAATGCTTTCTCTGTGACAAAATACAAGTCAGAGACTGAAGTGAAACCTTTAAAATGAGATTAACAAAACAATATTAAATACTTACTGTCTTGTTTCGTAACCTAATGATGTCTGAAACAGAGCCAGCTCCACAGTACTCCATGACAATCCAGAGGTCTGTGTTCTTGAAGTAACTGCCATAGTACTTCACCACATAGGGGCTGAAGAAAAAGACAGTTATATTTAGTTGATTTGCAAAGAATTTTTTTTCTAAATCCTAATATAAAGTATTCGCAACATTTCATGTTTCAATAAATAAATTTAATGAGTTAACTTCTATTTACATTGAATCATCTGCAGCTAGAGCTCAGCAACTGTGTATAATTAGGTTTGACTTCATGGATGAAAATTTAACAAGATTACAAGCCAGAGGAGGCCCAAGTGTTTCGAGTGATTCCCAACAAAAATAATGCTTCATTTTGGAGAAGTATTTACTACTTAATATTAGAAACAAATGGAAGAATTTTCCTTTAGCAAAAACATGTTAAATATAACTGCTTTTATTAATGCTCAACTTCAAAATGAGGCAAATTTCAATGAAGCCAAGCTGGATATTTTTTTCTTTCATGTTGTTCTTCATACCATTCTTGAGGAAAAAATCATTTACACAAATAGTATATATTCAATCAATACCACTAGCAATTAAAGAGTTTCTGAACTGACAGTTTAAATCTTCCAGAGAAAAATAAACTGTGTTTATACACAAGTTGTTTATAGAAAAACTTAGAATCAAACAATAAACTATATTACAATTACTGATTATTAAAGATATGCTACATACACTGGTCTATAAAATATCTGTGGAATACTCCTTTACTCTGTGTGAATGTATGTCACTGTGATTGGTTTAATAAAGAAGCTGACTGGCCAATGGCTGAACAAGGTAAGGTTAGGGGGAGAGCCTAAGAGAAAATGCTGGGAAGAAGGACGGAGTCAGGGAGTAAGCAGACAAAGAAACAAACAAGATGGACATGCCATACTGAGTAAAGGGACCAAACCATGTGGCAGAGCATAGATAAAAATATGGTTTAATTGAAAATGTAAAAATTAGTAACAACCTGAGTTACTGATCGAGCATTTATAATTAATATTAAGCCTCTGTGCAGTATTTGGGAGCGGCTTCCAGGACAGAAACTTCTGCCTACACTTACCTAAATCAAAAGAGACAGAGTATTCAGAATCACAGAAAACACAAAAGGGTTAAACTACAAAACAGCACAAACTATGTTGCACACAACTTTATGTAAACAAAGCTCAAAGGAGAACTTGATCACAGTGGGACAACCAGAGAAGATGTGGTAGACAGGATTTCATCTAATTAAAATTATTTTAAAAATTATTCCAGGGGCTGGAGTGATACTTCAGTGGTTAAAAGAACTGGCTGCTTTTCCAGAGGATCCAAGTTCAATCCCCGACACCCACATGGTAGCTTTACAACCAACCATCTGTGACTTCAGTTCTATGGGATCTGACACCTTCTGGCCTCCACAGTCACAAGGCACAAATGTAGTGCAGAGACATTCATGCAAGCAAACCACTCACACACACGAAATAAAATAAATCTAAAAATGAAAAAAATTTAATAACTCCAACCCATGGGTGGCAAAGAGAGAGAAGATGCTTTGAAAATAGGCTTGGGGAGAGCAGCTAGAAGAACCGCAGCTTGTTCAGAGGACAGACTGTCTACAGGGTGCATCTAGTAACGGCCTTATCAATGCGGAGCTGCTTTACTAGGTGTCAGTGTCAGAGAAACAAAATATAAGAATGAGATAGGAAAAGTGTTACAGGACCAGCGAGATCACCTCCAAGACTGATGGCCTGCACCCAATCCTCAGGATCTACATGACGGAGACCCAACTCTGGCAAGTTCTCCTCTGACCTCTACATGTGCATGTGGAAAACACAATCAAAACACACGCAAACAAACAAATGCAAATTTTACAAAAGGACACAAGAAAGACATCATTAGGGGAGAAGACACAACTCAGTGGTCGGGAACAAGCACTGCTCTTACAAAGGACCGGAGCTCAGCTCCCAGGATACAACCTGTGAACTTTCTCTGGCCTCTGCAGGTATCTGCACCAAAGTTCCCATACTAGAGACTGCTAAGTCTCAAAGCCAGGACAAGCTCCTCCCAGTTCTCCCAGAATCCCTGGGTACCTGTGGCTCCTCCCAGCATTTCTCAGCTGACCCCCACACTCAACCCCTCCCTCCCAGGGGCGGGGCTTCCACTCCCCTTCTCCCAGCCTGATCCCGGTATAAATGCCATTTGGGCTATGCTGCTCTCTTGTCCTCGTGGCCCTGGATGCATCTTTTGGGTGGTGGTTCCTCTCTTGCTGTCCCTCCCCATCTCTCCACTCATGGTCCAGTTTAGACTACCAGCCACGTTCAGCCTGGACTCTTCCCTTCTACCTGCTTTCTCCCTTACATCTACGATAAAAATCTTCTCCATACTTGAGGAGTAGTCACGTCCTCTTCATTTTATTTCAATTTTTCATTCACAAAGACATTAAAGAGCCTTGAGACTGTCAGAATACTTTTCAGTAAAGCCTTAGAACTGTACAAAATCTTCAAGTAAAAACAACAGACAGAACGGCTGATGCTTAGGGCTGAGCTGTAGCTACTCTATTTTATTAGGCAGCTACTAGGCTGAAATGTGATGTCTTACCCCCGCTGTTTCTCGGTTCCCTCTGACTTGCTTCCCCAGGTTACAGGTGCCTCCCCCTCTCCCCCATTATAATCAATGTTCCATAAAGCTGCCCAGTTGACACAGTTACCTTCCTTTAAAACAAAAATAGGCTGATCATACTGTTCTGCTGACTTAGGCAGAGAGAGAGAAACAAACAAACAAACAAAAAAAAAACACTCTGATGGTTCTTCATTACCTAAAGGTTAAAAAAGTTTGAATTGCTCTGTATCAAATACAAAATCTTTCAAACTCTACCTCTATATCTCATTTTTCATTATTCCCATCTTGTGCCTTAAGTTTCAAGGTAAGTTCAGTTTTGCTGGATGCTGGGAAGAAAAGGCACTATTGAGTTCATGGGTGTTTACTTAAATCATTTAACAAAGCATCTGTTTCAGAGCATAAGGAACCAGCACAGAGCATGAGAAGCATGCAAACTGCTTCCTTTATCACACTGCCTTCTTGATGAACGTTTTTGTGGACACTTTCCAGAAGCACCTGTGAGCCAGGCCCTCTACCTTACAGGCTCTCTCAAAGCTCTATGGTAGGTAATTCTAAAATGGACCAGAGTTGACCATTTGTGCTGGCCAGTTTTCCATCGCTTTATACAAGTTAGTCATCTGAAAGGAGGGAGCCTCAATTGAGAAAATGCCTCCATAAGATCTGACTATAGCACATTTTCTTAATTAGTGATCAGTGGAGGGGGGCCCAGTCCACGGTGGGTGGGGTCATCCCTGGGCTGCTGGTCCTGGGGTCTATAAGAAAACAGGCTGAGCAAGCCATGGTGAGCAAGTCAGTAAGCAGCTCCCCTCCATGGCCTCTGCATCAGCTCCTGCCTCCGGGCTCCTGCCCTGTTTGAGTTTCTGCCCTGACTTCCTTCAGTGATGAACAGTGACATGGAAGTACAAGCCAAATGAACCCTTTCCTCCCCAAGTTGCTTTGATCGTGGGGTTTAAACACAGCAATAGAAACCATAACTAATGGGGGCTGAGGAGATGGCTCAGTGGTTAAGAGCACTGGCGATTCTTCCAGAGGACCCAGGTTCAATATTCAGCACCCACATGGCAGCTCACAACTGTCTATAACTCCAGTTCCAGAGGATCTGACACCTTCACACCAATGCACATAAAATAGAGTTAAATATTTAAAAAGAGAGAGACCCTAAGAAACAACTTCAGAAAATAAACTACATAGTCTTCAGAAAGATCTTTGAATACTAATATTCTTATTCATAATTTAGAACAGTGTTAGCTACAGGATGATCAAGAGTATCCTCACTGACCAGGAGAGGCGGTGCAAGCCTATAATCCCAGCATTAGGAAATTAAGGTAGGAGGCGTGGGAGTTCTAGATCAGTCTGGCTTCCACGGTGAGTGTGAGGCCAGCCACAACACTGAAATAGAAGATTACGCCCACTGTAAAGCACATACACATTGTGCAGCATTATCTGGCTACATACAGTAAGCAGTCAGTGATGCCCAGGGGAAGACTGACAGCTCTTGTGACAATCAGAGATCCTACCTAAGGCAGCGACCTGGAAAAGCATCCATCATCCCCAAGCATCTCAGAAAAGTGAGTCAAAACAACATTTTAGGGAGAGTTTTTTTTTTCAAAATAATAACTCATGGCCCATACTAATGGAAAATCAAGTAAATCAGGTTTCAACAACTCTGTATCATAAAACATACTCCACCTGAGAGGCCTACTTATTAACAGGCACTCAAATAAAATTATAGTAGGTACACACAACGTAAGTGAATAAAATTATAGTAAATAAAATTATAGTAGGTACACACAACGTAGTGAATTGTGGTGCTCCGCTTCATAGCATATCTCTGTTTACACGCAGAGGACACGTCTGTGCATTGTAGCTCCCTTTAGCCACATCACATAGACACAGAATTCACCAGCGCTGCTGCCCAGCTCTTGTCTCTACTCCTAAGAAAGCCCTGTCACCCTCAACTGCTCAGACATTGTTATAGGCATTGTTTTCTTCAACATTAGCCCTGGAGTCAGTAAATGTACATTCTCATCTTGGTTCTCAGGTAGCTAGGTGACATAAGACAACTCATGTAAAATCTCCAGGTCTCTTATACCCCTGAAGTTGGATGGGGACACACACAGACACACACACACAGACACACACACACAGACACACACACACACACACACGTACCAGAAGCCAATATAAAATTTAACAATAAGCCCCAGTGTAAGAAAGAGACAATCAGTGATATTTTTAATTCTGAAAATTTTTTCACTATTTGAAAACAAGATTGGTTCCTAAAAGCACCTTTTTAGAACAGTATGAGAAAAAAACACTAAAGAGAGATTCTAGCAATAACATTCTACAGATTATGAATTCAATGAACATTTATTAAATGCCTACACAAGTCACTGGGGACTCAGCAATAGATAGAGCAGGCCCTCAGACACACTGCTAAGAGCATGTTTAACATTCACTAGAAATTCAAACCACTCACTGTGACTCTTACAAAGTTCAGAAAGCAAGATAACTTGTCAACTAAGCATTTCAGAACGAAAATGTCTAAGAATTAACTGTCACCAAGAATACTAGAAAAACCAATAAACGTGATGCTCAGATTTATAGCTAAAATAGCAAATAAAAGCACTCTGAGAAGAAAGGATTTCTTTAGGCCTATGGCTCTAAGGGGGAAGGCGCAGCAGCAGTAGAGGAAGCTGGCAGTGATTTTTAGACTGGCACAGGAAGCAGGGAAGAATAGGAAGCTAGGCATGGCTGTCAACCCTCAAACCCTGGGGATGCACTTCCTCCAGCACGGCTCCACCTCCTACAACTTCCATATCCCCTCCAAACTGGAGCCCACCACACCGTCAGAGGAGCCCAAACCAGCGAACCGCTTCTTCACCTTTCTACACAATACTTAACTCTTTCATTCCTCCATTTCTCCATCAAATTAACTCTTCCTCAGCATTCTGGACTTTCGATCGCCATGGCCAAGAAAGGCACCCTGCCTCCTTGTTCTCATTATCATGCCAAGGACCCACCAGTCAGCATCTGAGGATGCTCAGGTAGTGCTCTTTGTTCACATTTTTGTCCTCCCAACTAGACCTTAGCCCCTCAGGAAGGAAAACAAAATCTTAGTTTTCTTAGTATTTCTAGATCCTGACACAGTATTTGTCCAATAGGAAATGATTTATAAGTGCTTGTTAAATGAGTAAGTTTACAAAAACAATTCTATGTCAGATAGGGCAGAACATGTCTATCATTCCATAACTCAGAAGGCTGAAGCAGAAGGATTCCAAATTTGAGGCCAGTCTAGGCTACAGGGAAGTTCAAGCCCAGTCTTAGGCTATATAGGAAACTCTGCATGGAAAAACAAGAACAAAAAATGTAATACAGAATTAAAATGAGCTACTTAATATCAAAAAACACAATATCCATCCATAAATTTTCCTGAAGAAAGAAAGGTTGGTTATTTCCCTTCCTGTATTCCTTTATATCATCCCTGTTTCTTAGCAAAGAGCTGTAAGTCCAAAGGGCAATTCGACAAAGTTGCCCTAAAGTTCTTTAACACTGGTCTTGTTTCCAATGTGATGTCATGACAGAACAATTTACATAGGCAACAAAAAATACATCTTATTATAAAACTAATGAAAGTCATCAAAATGAATACAAGGAAATGAAATATTTTCATACCTGTCACATTGCTGCATTATGGAAATTTCTTTAATTATTTCCTGAAGATCTGACTCAACAGGTACTTGCTTAATTGCAACAACTTGACCAGATTCCTTATGTATTGCTTTAAAAACACTTCCATAAGACCTTAAAAAAGGAAAGCCAAGACATTATTTTTTATCAAACATTGTATTAAAGACTACTGTGACTTTTATGCATATTCTGCATACTGCATTTTCTAGCTTAAATCATCATGTAAATGATCAAAAGCAAAAGTAAAAGAATAAGTTAATGAAGCAGCTTTACTGTTCAAATTACAAACTTAAAAGTTATCATGTAAAAAGAAAATGAGTTGCTATTTTCTTATGGGAAGGTGGAGCAAGAGGTGGAAGAGAGGGAAGGAGGCAAGTAGACTAACTTACGGTTTGTCAATTCAAATGCAGCTTAAGGAGATAGAAAAGGAAATTACAAGCATGAAAATTAAGTTAAGAACAGTCCACGCCCAAGTCTCAGGTTAAAAGGAAAAGCTCAATCAAGCAAAAGTCCCAGGAAGACTTTCACTGTGAACCTTTTTTTTTCTTTTTTGATTCTTTTGAGACAGGATCTCATGCAGCCCAGGATGACCTTAGACATACTGTACAGCCAAGGATGACCTTATATTCCAAAGAGTGGGATTTCAGATGGGCACCACAACACCTAGCTACTGTGAACCATTTAACACTAAAGTAAGTAGAGAATCCTCACCCAAAGCCCCTTCAAACGCTTTTTTCCGTATTGTCCTTTCAAGAGAAAGACTACATGCTCATTCACATAAAAGGACTTAATCACCACTCCAGCTCTTGAAAGTCTGTCAACTAAATATTCAGTACTTTACAGAGCAGACACAATGAAGAAAGAAGCCCTCTGTAATTTAATTATCAGCTCCAAACCAAGGTTTAAAGCTACTGAGTTCTAAAAGAACACCAGGTACTATGATAGGGTTTTATAAGCATCATCAAGATTTTTTCTTTCTCAATTACGAGAAAAAATATAATTCACATCACTGAAAGATACAGGCTCATAACTAACAGGTCCACACTTCATCTTCTAACTCCAGAGACCATGGTTCTCATGACATTGCTTCCTCAGAAAACAACAAGACATAACGTGTTCCCTGTGTTTCCTAACATTATAAGCACGCAATAATCACTCCCAAATATACAATGTCACAAGCAGAAAAGAAGATGCTTAACCAAATGAATCGATATTATACCTGCTGCTTATGCTCTCGGAAGCCACTTCATACAGTATGACAGCAGTCACACTTGGGGAAAGACGCGGCTGTACCTTTCCTCAAAAGCTAGGGTAGGACTCAATCCTACATCATTAAGGTGAATTATGCAGCCCTGTCCCTCCTTTCCAAGGATGGCTCAGGTCTATAAAACAGAAACTGAGAGTGCCATTTCCCAGACCAACCTCCTAAGTGGATTCCAGTTAAGACTTTGTCAAAACAGCCACAAAGCTTGAGTGTGAGAAAATACAAGATTTGAAGGGATCATCGGGTACTGGTGGCACAGCCTTCAATCCCAGCACTCAGGAGGCAGAGGCAGGCAGATCTGTGAGTTCAAGCCCAGCCTGGTCTACAGAGCAAGTTCCAGGACAGGCTCCAAAGCTACAGAGAAACCCTGTCACAAACAAACAATTATGTTTTATATTTATATTTATTTATACACACACACACACACACATATACACAGAGAGAGAGAGAGGAGGAGGGAAGGGAGGGAGAGGGAGAGAGATTACTTCTCTAAAAGGCAGTGTTATCATATCTATCATAATCTGATCTTTAAAAATTGACATTAATTACCAAATCGAATTGGTATTAGTAGTGCTCAGCTCCAGCGAACATACTCCAGCTAACGAGACAATGCTGTCATTATCTAACAGACACTTTGCTATTTTTGTACTCACCCTTCCCCAAGCTTCTCCAACACATCAAACACTTCTTCAGGCTGCTTAGTCAAACTGTCTTCACTCAGCTTTTTTAGCTTACTGATAAAATTTAAAAAGAAAAGAAAGAAAATACTTTCCTTAAAAGCTTTTACAAAAAAAAATCATAATAAGCAATATAATCAGGTGTTCAAAATCAAATATGAAAGCTATAAAGCAAACAGTCTCCATCCAACTGGTGTTCCTCATGTGCCTCGGCAACACATACTGATACAAACCTCTTCCATTAGTTTTTGTGAGATGGCTAATCAAATATGAATATATGTTCATTCCCTCATTTCCATCATACCAGATAGCACTTCATACATATTCTATTTCATGCATGCTCTTGGGTCCTCTATTGCTTTCACCCAACAATATAAGATCATGAATCACTTAATAAAGGAGGTAGATTTCAAGAAGTATTTTAAGCAATTTCATAATAGTAAGAACATTGTGGCATGTACTCTAAAGCAATATGGTATAGCCTATTACATAGGTAGTATGTACCAATTTCTACTACTATATTTGTGATAAATACACTACAGGAAAATTAGGTAATCATAAAACAAGATAGAAGACATACATGGCTTACATCTTTGCACTAAACATTTTTATAAGTAGGAATATACTCATAAATAAGTATTAGAACTACAGTACAGTTAATACATAAGAGAACAGCACAGTCATTTATTATTATGGCCAAGTAGTATATACTTTATACAAAAGCATTTGCTATACTTTTATAGAACGGGAACACACTGGCTTATTCACACCAGCTTTATGTGTTGTACTCAAAGAACATAGTGGCTATGCTATAACTAAACGATAGAAAATTTTCAGCTCCATTATAATCTTTGGAGCCAGTGTTGTGCATAATTCATCACTGACCGAAACATTATTATGCAGCATAATGCCCTTATAAGCATGTATCTATTACTATAAATATACTCAAGTCTAGTATGACTAGGATAAGATTACTATATGACTAAAATTGTTATAATATGTATACTTTGTTATCTAAATATATGCATATGCACAAAGATCTCCTTATCACTATACTTACACAAGAACAAAAATATAGAATTCTGCCTACTACTGTTTTGCTAAATGAATATAGTATCAAGTTCCCTTCTAAATATCTTTAGATTACTGCAAGTCTTAGCCTTCATCAGAGAACTTCTCTTTGCAGTGGATAGTGATTAATAAAAAGACAATAGTTGTCTTAGTTTGGGTTTCTATTGCTGCAACAAAACACCATGACCAAAGACTAAGTTAGAGAGGAGAGGGTTCACTCGGCTCACACTTCAGCACTGCTGCTCATCACTGAAGTCAGGACAGGAGCTCACACAAGTCCGGATCCCGGAAGCAGATGAAGCAAAAGTCATGGAGGGGAGCTGTTCATTGGCTTGCTCCCCATGGCTTGCTCAGCCCACCTTCTTGTAGAACCCAGGACCATCAGCCCAGGGATGGCATCACCTACCATAGACTGGGCCCTTGATTACTGATCACTAAATGAGGAAATGCCTTACAGCTGTATCTCATAGAGGCACTTCCTGTTATAATTGGCTTATGTCAAGTTGACACAAAACCAGTCGTCAACAGTCAAGTTCAGAAGTAATGGGGCTGTGGAGTGTTCTACCCTAAATAGGACAACACACACACATGCGCGCGCACGCTCAGGGAATCTCTCCAATCTCTCAGTACACAGACATGGGAAACGGAGGCAAAGGTTGCGGGAAACAATACGGGACCTTCTGACCGGACATGGCTGACGTAATGAGGAACTCACTACAGCTCTGGTTACCTGTACCAGATCAGGTCATCAACGTTTCATCAGGAAAGCGAAAAGTGCCCATGAGGCCCCTCCCTTCCCTGACGGCTACCGACAGTCAACGGTGGCTGGGGGAAGGGGTATCACTTTCTTTCATGGGGTAGCCACATCATGATAAGCGGTCCATGTTCCACGAATCAACCTCCTATCCATGTTCATGAAGACAACCCTATATAGTGAGACAGACAGACAGACAAATATAAAGTAGAAAAAATACTTGTTGGTAAAAAGAAGGGCTTCAGTGGGAGGAGGGGGAAGTGGCAGGGTAGCAGGGGTGAAAAGAACTAAAACTCATTATATACATGTGTAAAACTGTCAAAGAATGAAAAGTAAAGTTTTAAAAAATAATAAAAAAAAAAAGACAGGAGGAGCTGCCTCCAAAGTAACTAAATGAAGGAGAAGACTGGGAATAAGAGACAGACCCAAGAACACTGCGAAACATAGAGATGAGGAGACAGCTACAGAACACAGAAACAGAAGGACTGTGTCCTCATGGAAGAAAGCATCTTCTGTATGTAAATACCAATGTTTAGTGCTGTGTTCACTTTCTTAACAGTGCTGTTGGGAGCTATAGATCCCTGGCCTCTTGACTTTCTTTGCCTGCAGCTGCTCTGAGCAGGAGACCTAGATGGCAGGCTGAGGAGACCTCCAGCTGAGAGATCCTGAGAGCTGGGCGTGGCTAAGGATTCCTAGATAAGCTCCCCTGAGCACAATAAACTGGGCATTGGCATTCTTGTATCAAGGATGACCCACTCCTGTCCACGTCTCCGTCTCTCTGTCTATGTGTTTTTAAGTCCCCAGTGTAGTTCCTGAGGCTTGCATATGGTCTTGTAGTGACACGAGGACGTTTGGAGTTTTACAAGTGAAGGCCCCGCTGGGATCCCTGAGGGATCACACATAATTATATAGCAAAGGGGCATTCTTGGCACTCTTGTCTCACGGACGTCCCCGTGGCCCCATCTGTCTGTCTCTGTCTGTGTTTGTATGTTTTTAAATTTTCAGCCTAGTTCACGTAGCGCATTGGTGTAGGAGGGTCCTCAGGGATGATTTGGGAGTCCCCTCTGTGTGCTGTGATTACCATTAATGAATAAAGAAAACTGCCTTGGCCTTTTGATAGGGCAGCCCTTAGGTGGGCGGAGTAGACAGAACAGAATGCTGTGAGAGAGAAGGCAGTGTGGCAGACGCCATGCTTCTCCAGCACAAGATGGACACTGGTTAGACTCATGCCGGTAAGCCATGACTCGTGGTGACACACAGATTATTAGAAATGGGTTAAACAAATATGTGAGAGTTAGCCAATAAGAGGCTAGAGCTAATGGGTCAGGCAGTATTTCAATGAATACAGTTTCCGTGTAATTATTTCGGGTATAAGCTAGCCAGGCACCGGGCAGTGGGAGCCGGGTGGCCACCAGGAGGAAAAACAGGCCCCTGCACCTCATTGCAACAGCGCATAGCAAGTAGAGTGTAGGAAAAGAACTGGTGGAGTTTTACACAGTGCCCAGAATTTCATTCTATCTTGCTGTATCTTACGTTTTGTTTTTCTCTCTCCTTATCTTACCCTACCTCAAGCCCCAGCTGCTCCAGCCCAGTTTCCCTGCAGGGTAAGGAAAGTGGAAACTATCTACAATGTAAGCCGTGAATACCTGTGAGGAGACAGCAGTTCTGGGTAAGGACAAGCAGTTCTCACAAGCCTCGGCTGAGCTGAAGATGTGGTACAACAAGGGCTCCTGCTAACTGTTCACCCAGAAGAACTCTACTTCCATAGCCACATACTCCAAGGGGCAATCAGACAGGTTTCAGCCTGAGAGGGGTTTAATGTTTGGGACCCAGCTATTCGCCTGAGGGCATACTACCACAATCTCTGACTATCCAGCAAGACGGTCATGGAGAGGAGAAAGGCTGGACATGGGCACGACACACTGAGTAGCTCAAACAGCAAGAAGCTGAGGCAGTGAATAGTAAGTACAGCGGGCAGTGGTTCACTCTGTACCAGAAGTGAACTCCATCGCCCGAGGACACCTGCAGAGACTCTCTCATATGACAAAATGTTATTTCATATACATATACATGTATATATAAAAGCTATATATCATACTTGCACATATGTTTGAAAGTAGAAGAATTAGAGCCATTATTTTATATTCTAATTTTTAGGTGATTTTTAAAAGAGCAAACACGGTGAGTGCCTCATCAGGCACTAAGCAAGCCACAGTTCTACAATGCCCTGAAAATGCCACTGAAACAAAAACAATCTAAAGCTCTAAACCAAGTGAAACCAATCCTCAAAACAGCAAAGGAGAACACCTCTCCCACCATAAGAGACTGGAATGGCCAGCATTCCCAGTCTGATTCCAGACTGGTGGCAGAAGTTGAAGAGGTTTTCAGATATCGGTTTCAATTTGCTTTATGAAGTCAAAAAGTGAATCATGCGCTGTGACTCTAGAAGTTAAATTTGACATTTATGCTACCTTAAGTTTCCTTAATCTGACATCCAAGGATGTATGACTCCCTGGAGCAAGTGGAGTAGAGAATGCTTTAGAGAATTAGCTGCGTGACTGGAGAGCATTGCTGGCATCAGGAGAACACAAATGCAAGGCAGCAGTCTCTGTCGGTGGGGCACATTCTTAATGCTACCCAGCAGCCTGAATGCAGGGCAGCAGTCTCTGTCAGTGGGCACATTCTCAATGCTACCCAGCAGCCTGAATGCAGGACAACAGTCTCTGTCGGTGGGCGCATTCTTACTGCTACCCAGCAGCCTGAATGCAGGGCACGCATTCTCAATGCTGCCCAGCAGCCTGAAGGTGGCCACGGAAGCAACTATAGAACTGGACCAGATTGGAGCTGATCAGGCAGCTGCCACTGAAAAGCAACGAGACAACAGATACTGAAAAAAGAAAGACTAAAAGTGTTAGCCTAGACGGGGATGGAAATAAGGAGTATAGTACACAGAGAGGAAAACTGATAGATGTTACAAACCAGAAAAATAATCCCACCCTACTTTCAAAAAGATTGACAATTGTGCATTGGAAATCAAAGGTGCTTCGTGTCCTTTATGGCTAATCAGAAAAAAGTAACTCAAGATGAACACGTACATAACGTTGTGAAGAAGACAGCATTATTATATTAACAAATCTCTTTAATATTAAGCCAAAAAGAAATCTAGCCACTCTTAATTCCTTGGGAGTTAAAGTTTCTTTCAAATCAGGCCCATAATTTGGCTCACTTTTAATGAACAGGTCATAGGTCACTCAGATGCATACAGTAAGCAAAATATTTTCTCTAAGTCCACATACCTTATTTTCTCAATGTACAGAACTAAAATGTTACTAATTGAACTTAAGCAAAGACAACATCTCTGAGGTATTTGTCAAGTGAAAACACATGATGTACTTTGTTAAACGATTCATGTTTTCTGCCATTTGTTATTATTTCTTCTTTCAGGTATTTTAAATAAAAAAACATCTTTTCATGTATGGCTTAATTTAAAATAATTTTTACATTGCCTGCTTTCAACACTCTTGGCTGAAAAAAAAAGTTTTCATGTTGAGAAGTTGATCTAGGACTGGAAATGCTGTTGTAGAATATGATTTTAAGGGGTGTTTTGTTTATGCTGTGGGACATTTGTTTAATGATGTAAAGATGTGTTGCTTTTGTTTATGCTGCAATTGTTTAACTCTGTGAAGCTGTGGTTCTTTGTCCAAAACACCTGATGGTCTAATAAAGAGCTTAATGCCCAAGAGCAAGGCAGGAGGGAGGATAAGAGGGGCTGGCAGGCAGAGAGAATAGGAGGAGCAAGGAAACCAGGAGGATATCAGACTTGGAGTAAGAGTGAATGTAAGATATAAAGAAGTAAGAGAAGGGAAAAGCTCAGAGGTAAATGGTAGTTGGAATAATTTAAGTTTAGAAAAGCTGGTAAGAAATAAGCCAAGCTAAGGCCGGACATTTATAAGACTGAATAAGACTCCATGTGTGACTGATCTGGAAGCTGGGTGGCAGGTACCCCAAAGAGTAAGGAATAAAGAGTAAAAAAAAATCAACCAGCAACAAATGCAGCTCAGCCATACAGTGTTTGGTTTGCCTAACATGCATGAGGCCCTGTGTTCCATATCAGAATCACACAAAATGATCCAAATACACACACACTCATGCACACAGGCACACAGAGTACATTTCTACTTTACTGATATGACAAATGCAATATAATGGGCATAGTTTTATCTATCTGTGGAATACTCCTTTACACTGTGTGCCTATATGTCACTGTGATTGGTTTAATAAAAAAACTAACTAGCCAATAGCTAGACAGGATAAGGTTAGGCGGGAGAACCAGACTAAGGACACTGGGAAGAAGGGCAGAGTCAGGAACACAGAGAAGAGACAAGA
Organism: Ondatra zibethicus; assembly: GCA_004026605.1. Classification (NCBI taxonomy): domain Eukaryota; kingdom Metazoa; phylum Chordata; class Mammalia; order Rodentia; family Cricetidae; genus Ondatra; species Ondatra zibethicus. The sequence continues at coordinate 91,543 of PVIU01005642.1, read as the reverse complement.
GGTACAGATGCAAAGAGTAATGGCACGTGACAGAATATAGAGTAATATAAATGGGTTCATTTAAGTTTGTAAAAAAGCTAGTTAGTAATAAGCCTGAGCTATTGGCCGGGCATTTATAATTAATATTGTCTCTGAGTAGTTATTTGGGAAGCAACTACCAGCACACAGAAAAACTCTGCCTACATCTGTCTGTTACACCTCATAATCTCAAATATAAGAATTTTAATCACAGGTCAAGTGGGAAGTCTTCCACATACTAGAGAAAGCCACAGAGAACAAGTTACCCATAATGCATGTCTCTAATAGAACTTGAGAAGCAGGCCTATATGCTTAGGGAAGCATAGCCTAGAATTGTCTTTTTAAATAAAAACAATTATTGAGCAACATTCCTTTATATTGTGTGAAGATGTATCACTGTGATTGGTTTAATGAAGAGCTAAATGGCCAATAGCTAGGCAGGAAGAGCTTAGGTGGGACTTCTGGGGACAGAAAGGACTCTGGGAAGAAGAAAGGCAGGGTTGCCAGCCAGAAAGCAGCATAAGCAGTACAGAGAGATCAGGTAATAAACCACATAGTGGCGCGTAGGTGAAAATAAATGAGTTAATTTAAGTTATAAGAGCTAGTGGGACAAGCCTAAGCTAAGGCCAAGTTTTCATAATTAACAGTAAGTCTCTATGTCGTTATTTGTTTATGGTGGTACAAACATAGACTTGCTATATATGACATCCAATGTGGAGGCTCGAATATCCAAACATAGGGCCTGAGAAAGTAAAGTTCTAGACAAGGAGCTAGGGGTGACTTTCTAGTCTCTCAGGCTGGCTGGTGCTCAGCGGCATACACAGGCATGGCTATCAGAAGGCTGCTACCTGTGGGTGGGAGCCAGCCATCAGCACCATACACCAGCACCATGCACTAAGCTGACCTCTGTGGTGGCTGACATGCAATTTAAAATTTGTCTCATGTGGTCAGAAAATGCTATAGGCGGCCATGAGCTGCCGTCTAGGCACTAAAACCAAAGAGAGGGAGGGCCTCCCCTCACCCTGGCCACTTGCAGCAGGCGAGGCAGCAGACCCTCACCCTCCCCTTTACCAGCTGCAGCCGGAAAGCGGGGCCTGGACCTCATCGGGCAGCACAGCAGAGCTGTGGGGTGGGGGGCGATGAACCAGACAAAATCACGAGCTTCGGAGATTTGGCACTGTCTCTCATCTGCCATATGGTGGCATGTGCGAGGAAGAGACACCCCCCACCCTGCCACCTGAGGCAGGTGGAAGAGCTGTCCCTGCCCCTTCCCAGCTGCTGCAGCACTGGGGATAGTGGCCCCTTCACCTGGCCTGGGCAACACAGTAGAGCCTGCCCTGATGGTGTAGGAGTTGATGAGCCAACCCTGAGGACATAAAAGCAGGAGAACCAGTCCCACCTCTTGCTCATCACTGCATAGGGCAAACCAGTCAGGGCAATGCCAGAGAGCTCACTCTGGTGGTGAGGGCAGGGGGAGAGCTAGCGAGCTGACCAACCCGGCAACCATCCATGCCCAGAACCAGGGCTATGAACTGACCCACCCCAACATGCACCCCATCTGTGATCTGCTGGAGCACTTAAAGGGGCACATCCTGCAGATCAAATCTGCCGGATCTCCATGACACAGGGCAACAGTAGAAAATCCAAAGAAGCCCCAATGAGGGCCCAGCATTCATGGTGTAGCAGAACCAGAGGACTCAAACCAGATAAATGACCCTTTGCAATTAAAGACAGAACTAACGAAAGAGAAAAGAGAGAGTAGCAGGCGCTCATAACCAGAGTTATCTCTCCAGCCACAGGGTTTTAAAAGGTTAAAGAATGTAGCAGTCTTTAATGGTTCTGTTCCCATTTCTTGCATGATTTCTGGTGCCAGACATCTTGTCATGGAGGACGTGGACATTTGTGTCTCTTCTTTAGAGAAGTTATCTTTTCAAGTCCTTTACTCTTGATTCTTTTTGTCGCAACTTAAGGGAAAGTGGCAATGGTTCTCTAAGTGTGTACAGAGCACAGCAGAAAGGCTGGGTGGTCTGGATTCTTTGTCACTAAGATCATTTTATGATCCCTCTTATCACCCACTGATCATTCAGGTTTCCCAGTCTTGGAAGCTGACCTAGGACGGTGTGTGTGCTCAAGAATGGGCCCACTCTTCGCAGGCAGTGGACTCCTACCCCGGTGACCTCCTTCTGTGCTGCCAGTGGGAATGTCTCCATCTTCTTCATCTTACTGACTGTTCTTTCTCTCTAACTTGATAAGAGTTTGTCAATTCTGTCTTTTTAAAGATTCAGCTCTTCGTTGATCTTTTGTATTCAGTGTCTATCTCTATTCCAGTCATTCCTATGTTGCTATTCGTGATTTATGCTAATTTGAGTTTGTATTCAGTGTCTATCTCTATTCCAGTCATTCCTACGTTATATTCAGTGTCTATCTCTATTCCAGTCATTCCTACGTTGCTATTCGTGATTTCTGTCTGCTAATTTGAGTTTGTCCTTGTTCGCCCAGAGCTCTGAGCTGAAATCTTAAGATGTTTATTTGACATCTTTCTGCTTATTGTTTATTTAGGTTACTTGCCTTAGTTACAGCTTTTGAAGACATAAGGAGGGTTTCTATTCAGCTAATTCTAGCTCCCAGTCACGGGCACACTGTCCCTTAGTTCAGCAGCTTAGCACTGTTGAGCAACAACCGGGTGCACAGCTCAAAGCTCGAAGCTGCAGGTACACGTTGCTCAGGTACCGCAGCACAGCACAGACCTGAGTTTGCTCTCTTCCACGGCTTTAGAATCAACATATTCTCAACAAAAACATTCTCTAGGCTATACACAGTGATAAATATGACTTGAATCTACAACAGCAAATGTCTTTTCTACGTCAACTACAGGAAGTACATTTTTGCTCAACTAATAAAATTCAGGGGTCATTTTTTTCTGCTCCTTTTTACTTTTCAGAAGCTAAACAATTTATAAACATTCAGTAAATGTTTATCTCTATTCTCCTATGTACCCAAGTAAAAGCTGTCTTTGTAAGCCCTTGGAGAGTAATGGATATCCCTAAAGACACAGGCAATAGAAGAACCCCATTTTGGAAATTATCTTCAGAGACATATACTTTACAACTTCTATTTTATTTAATTGCCCTGTAGCCCCCAAAAAAGTACTATTATAACCACCATTTTACAAATACACTAAGACAGAAAAGTAAAATAACTGGCCGGGCAGTGCGGAAAAGCTGTGGTTCCTAGAACTAAGACCTACCTGACTCTGATGCTCGAGCACCATGCTTGGGGCACTGTTCCAATAATAAAACAGATGGAATCTTGTGGTTTCATAATGTATTTACCTTTAGAAAATGTATTAAACTCAGGGGACTAAGTTAATTATTGCCACTACAATGGCCTAAACCACCGAAGAAAACAGATAAAGTAGAAGAAACTTTCAGAAAATAAAAGTGTTGTTAGCTCTGTCTCCTCTCAGACTGGGCTCTTTGCCCAAAAAAAAAAAAATAAAAATAAAAATAATCTATTAAATGATAGTTTCCTGACAAGGAGCTAAAAGGGAAAAGATTTGATTCCTTGATTCTTCTCTCTGCTTCCTCCCTAAATTCCGGTTTTGTTTTCTAAGAATGTATTTTACTGACAGTCAGTTGGAAAGTGGCATTATTCCTTAGCTAGATATTCCCTGCCCTGAGGCATTTTACTGCAGTCAGTTTCTTGATTACTGATTTTCCAAAATCTGTAAGTCCAGAAAATATAGACAAAACAGACTTGAAAATACACCATGTAAATTCAGCATGGAGGGCAATCCTCATTACACAGCAAGTTCAAGACATATTGACTCAAAGGGGAGGTTTGCTTCTATATGACACTTAACACAGTCACCATGATGTACCCATGGATCTACGACAGAGGGAAGAACATAAGCTGTACCAAAGACACTCTTCACACGTCAAACCTAGGTCCTCATTTACTCCCCCAAACCTCGAACACGAACCACTTATATATTACTGAAATAGCACCCAAGATCAACACCCAACAGCACCTTCACTGATGTGAAGTTCACATGTGGACAGTAAGCATCCGCATCATCCAAAGGGTTCCATTTCTGATTCAGTGCCGTGTACAGGCGTCATGAACAGGCAGGGGTTGTTTTCTGCAGTCTGTACAGACAGACATCGCTCTGCTTGACCCCTCAGTGCTACCCAACCTACACAGCAATGCCACCCAGGGTCACCTCTGCTGTGGGACAATCCTCTTGTACACTGCAAAGATTTGTCACTCAAATTGGCTTAATAAAACGCTGATTGGCCAGTAGCCAGGCAGGAAGTATAAGCAGAGCGACCAAACTCAGGATGCTGGGAAGGAGAAGGGCAGTCAGGGACACCAGCCAGACGCAGAGGGAGCAGGAGATGAACGTGCCTTGCTAACAAAGGTACCGCCACATAGCAGAGCACAAATAAGGAATGTGGGTTAAAGTGTAAGAGTTAGCTAGTAACAAGCCTGGGCTATCGACCGAGCATTTACAGATTATATTCAGCCTCCGAGTCAATTATTTGGGAAGTAGCTGCCAGGTATTTGGGAACAGGCAGGTGGGAGAGAAACGTCTGGCTACACACTTCTCTATGTTCCAGAGCCATTCCATTCCTTAGAATCTTTTTAATCTCTTGAAAAACATATCAAATTTTGTTCAAAGCAATAAAATATCTTCAGTCTCTATAATCTAAACTTTATGGACTGTTGAAAATGTAAGAACTCTGAAGTCCCCTACATTTACTTTGTACACAGATACACTTTTATGTACAGAAGAAATGGCAAGCTAAAACTATTCAAACCTTAAGGCCTGAAATACGACCTTACCAATAGTATTAGCTTGGAGTCTTTTATTTTTCTAGACTCTGCACTTCCATGTAGTTACCTAAAACATTTAAAGGTGAAACTGAGAGTTCAGATCAGAGTAAACAGAGAACATGAAGTGAAAGTCTACAGTCTCTAGTGTGCCATGAGTCCATACATACCCAACCTCTGGCTCAGACTTTAGAAATACATGTAATTTGTACATTATCCACAGAAAGAGCTCTGTCTCAATCAATGCTCTACGGCTGTGAAGAGCACCATAGCCATGCAGCTCTTATAAGGAGACGTGGCTGGGCTGGCTTACAGTTTGGAGGTTTAGTCCATTATCATCCTGGTGGGAAGCGTGCTGGCAAAAGGAGACATGGTGCTGGAGAAGGAGCTGAGAGTTCTACATCTGAATCCTCAGGCAGCAAGGAGAGCCACTGGACCTGGCTTGAGCTTTTGAAACCCCAAAGCTCACCTCCAGTGACACACGTCCTCCAACAAGGCCACACCTCCTAATAGTGCCACTCCCTAATGGCCAAGCATTCAAATCTATGAGCCTAATAGGGCCATTCCTACTCAAGCCATTCCCTCAAAATTGTTAGTGCCATCACATTTGACAGAATGTGCTACAGTTTGAAAGACTTACTGGGTTCTCCTACCTACAATTAGTGCCAGGATTAGAGTTTTAATATACCATTTCTCATCAAAAAGAAACCAGAGCTTCTTGGAAAATGGTTAACTCCACATCTGGAAGAGGAAATGACCAAATGAGTCTAAAGTGTTTTGTCACAGTTGGCAAGAAAATAATCAAAGCCCTCAGGGCTACACTGTCCCCTAAAAAGACTGACGAAGGACGGGGCAGTCTGAGCTTAAAGACAGTGACTGCAGCAGCTGAAAACCCATCTGCTCTCACAGCACCTAAAATAAACAAAGAATCTGCTCCTTGTGAAGGAAGAAGAGAACTGAGTCATTACCTTAAGCCGGGCAAGTAACAGGAAAGAAGCAAGCATCTGTCCTGTGCGCTGCATAAATGGCAGCACTGGGAGACCAAACAGAAAGTGACAGGAAGCGGCTGATAAATACAATCCGAGCATCAAATGAAGTCAAAATAGTCAAGACAGATTTTCACCATTCTGCAACATCAATAAATTAAAAGAAATAAACACTAACCATTAGCAGCTGCAATCCAGACAACCTTAGTTCCATGAGAAGACAGACAGAGGAAGAAGGGGACAGGGCTCCTGCTTTAACTACGTTACTCTGTGAAGGCCAACACAATGGCTACTTTGTAAAGAAGTCACTAGAAACGTGTCTCTCTCAGAGCAACTCGCCCCCATACAGCTGTTCTGTGCAGTGTTCGGTACTGCAGTGAAAGGGCTTTTTTTAAATAGCAGGTCACCATCACATCTGGACACACCTAAAACAAGTTAGCTACGCTTCTATTCTTTAATCTGCTTAAGGCAAGAAGGGAAAAGACGAAGCTAGTGCCCATCGTCTCCACTTACTGGCTTCCTCTTTGGAGGGAATCCCCTAATATCATACTTCAGACTGATACCAAGCATTTTTCTGGCAGTGTGGAATTCCAAGACAGAGATTATAGCCAACCCTGTGCTTTTACTTCCCCTAACCCCAACTTCCAAGTTGCTCAAACACAAACAAGAAGTCAGGATTTATTCTGCCCTCTTCATTCACTACACATTGGCTATCAGTGAATATTTCATTTCTAAATCCAAAATATAAATTAAATCTGCCCACTTCTCCTCCTCTCTCCACTGACTGCACCAGTTTTTTTTAATTATTCTAATAGCCTGTTTCTCGTGTGCACTCTTACTTTATGTTTTATGAGTGTTTTCCTTATATATATGTATGCACACTGTGTGCATGTCTAGTGCCTACAGAGGCCAGAAGAGGGAGTCAGATCGCACAGAACTGATTTTCAGAGAGTTGTGAGCTGCCACGTGGGTGCTGGGAAACAAACTCAGGTCTCCTGAGTGAGCACTGAGTGTTCTTAACTGCTGAGGCAGCTCTCCAGCCTCTGTTTTTATTATAAACACTTCATAATCTACCCAGAGTAAACATAATGGTCTTTTTTAAATGTAAGTTTCTTAAAACCCCCCTTTAAACCCTTTAATGGCAGCCCACAACATCCTGGTTTAATCCACATTCCTTCCATCGCTGGCATCACTGATTCTGCCCACCTCTGACATCATCCCAACCACCTTCTCCCATCCTACAACCCCGCCATAACGGCCTCATTTCAATCCCCCTTCAGGCATTTGCACAGCTTTCCCTCTGGCTGAATCATGTTCTGAGCCACCAGCACCAGCACCACCGCCGCCACCACTGCCGCCCTCCAACTGAATTCCTCAGTGTCCTGTTGCGTCTACAATCACCCCACCAGAAAAGCCTCCTTCCACTTCCCTAGGAAGGTTCCAGTTCTGTGTGTGTGTGTGTGCGCGTGTGTTTGTGTACATGTGTGTGCGGTATATGTGTGTGCACGCATGTGCGTGTGCATGTGTGTGCCTACACACACACGCGCATGCTCACTACTTCCACTCATCACTCAGAAAGCAATCAATCAATAATTACTGAATGTATGAATAATAAGCATACATGTGAAGCCAAGTCCAAAAGCTGTAAGCCATGAGTGATCACTAAGAAAACCAGTCACAAGAAATGGGAGAAGGAACAACCAACATATTATGTGGCTCAAGAGAGACAGAATTCAGAAAATTTTCTGTTATCTTCAGTTTGTCTTCCTCAAATAATATAATTACTCAATGAAGTTCAACGAGTGCAACTTGCATTCTTTTCTAATTGCAGTACTCTCGGTCTGATGATTTCAGAGAACCAAAGTGACCTGGACAGAGTATAATATTCTATGTCTTAAATAGAATATTTAAAACATCTTTGGAACAAACACTTAACAATTTCCCCAATACGCATGTATGTATCCACATTCTGAGTACTGAAAATTTTATTCACGTTATTTACAAAGACGTCACATGAATCCATAGACAAATTCAGAACCCAGTGCAATGCTAACTGTACAATTAATTATCAGTTATCATCCTGGCAACCTTCATTTTCCTCTGAAGTTAATTTTTAAGACATAATCTTTAATGTACTTTCAAAAACTCAAAGTAATCTAAACTTTAATATTCATCATACATAATAAAAATAACTTCAGACATATCTTGCTATTTCCATTCATTCAACTATAATGTTATTATAAGAAAACATTTTAAATATAGACTCTTTGTTCTAAGAGCTATGAGCATCTTGAAATTAGAATAATCCTAAATCACGAGACAACAAAAAAACACAGCAAAGTGGAAGCTTGCAGCCAAAAAGGCAGTCTAGCAGACAGCCTGTATTTTCTCTCAGGGAAGGAAAATGGAAAGAGCCAAGAGCCTTCATCATTACAGATGGTGGAGCTGCTAGAGTCAGAAACTGAGGTCATAGTCTCTACAGCTGGATGTTTCCCAGCACACACCAGGAGACAAATGAGCCTTTGCCTCACAGCAAACGTCACACATCACATATTCCTTTGTAAACTATCAAATATCACAGATCATCATCTTACATTTCCCGCCCTTAAACTGGGCATACAGAATTAGTCCCCAAACAGTAATTTTATATATTAGTATCCTTAGTCTCCACCAACTTTTCCCTTCCTAAAATCTTAAAAGATGTTTCCACAGCATCTATAAGTCATCACGGTACCACCAGTCTGGGCGCCCTGGTAATGTCATCACCTCTACCAAGTACGACAGAGATGGTGATGAAGTCAGTCCCTGACCAGCACTAAAATACATACCAACCATGGTTTTTCAAACCATAAATCATAACTCACTAGTGAATCATGAAAATAATTTGGTATAAGACCATGTTTTTTTAATGAAATGAACAAAAAAAATAGAAATCAGAAAATAGTAGATTTCATAAAACTTCTATTTGAGATATAGACACACATGCAGAGGAACTGCTATATTTATGTTTCAAAAAATGTATTTTGAAAGTCAGTAATGTATGGTCACCTGATGTGACATCTCTAGTTCAACAAAGACTTCTTTCAAACTAAGTTTTCTTAAGTCTTCAAATTCTAACCATTCACTTTTTCCCTATCACTCCAAACTAGAGGGATTCAACTTAAGCTTTTTAATTTTAATTCAAGAATATCATAGGTGAGTACATTGTACTTAAATAATTTCTACCTCTCCATTCCACAACCCCTCTCAAATTTACAACCTCTTCTTCTATAATTATTATTGATGTTATATATATAATACATATATATAATATTAAACACACATAAACATGCAAACAACCTAATGAATCCAATTAACTGTTGCCCATCTGTGCTTAGTGCTGATCACTTATGGTAGGGCAACCAAACACAGAGTTTGTTCCTGAGGAAAACCCTCCCTCGATGGCTCTTGACAATCTACAACTTTTCATCTAGGGATGGGGCCTTGTGAACTTTTCCTCCACCCATGCTGGCATGTCAGCAGGTATGGTCTCATGCAAACCCTACGCAGGTAACCATACTGATGAATGCAGGGTCTTGTTATCATGTGCAGAAGACACACTCTAGCAGTCCTCTGTCACCTGGTTTTCTCCATCCCCTTTCATGGCATTTCCTGAGCCTTAAGTGCAGGAGTTGCAACAGTTGCGTCCCATTTGAGGCTGAGCATTCCCTACCACCTATCCTCAGCACTGTGACTCACAACTGATCAGCTGGGAAGCTCTGTAATAGCCTCCATCTGCTTGCTGCAAAAACGCAGCCTCTTTAGTAGAGGATAAGACTGGCACTTAACTATAAGTATTTAGAAAGAGGTTGGAAATTATAGTAACTTGAAAAAATGATAGTAATAGGTTCTCCTCTAGAGTGTATGGCCTCTCTGGCCATGGGTTCTCAGCTAGGTTTACAGCATGAGGCATGGTGTCCCCCTACTGAGCAGATGGTAAGTCCAACTAGGCAACTGTTGGTAGCCCCTGTTGGGAATATCTTGTCCACGGGTCACGGTTATGACTGCCAGCCTTTAGAGCTGTAGAGGAGCTGGCAACTCCTCTCCTGTGGCAGTTTGCACAGCACCTCCTATCTGTGAGGGCCAGCCCTCCAGGAAGAGGCTTCCAGGTCAATCCGTTTGATTTCTCCAAGTCCTGTGACCAAAGAGTGTGGTGTCTTCAGCAATTAGGGTCTTGCCTTCAAGTTTTGGCAAAGAAGCAAGAGCAATGGCGATCTCGATATTGTTTGGGAGGCGCCTTAGTTAGGCTTTCTATTGATGTTTAGAGATGCCGTGAACACAGAAACTTTTATAAGGGAAAACATTTAACTGGGGTGGCTCACTTACAGTTCAAAGGTTCAGGCCATTACCATCATGGTGGGACTTGGCAGCACGCAGGCAGACATGGTGCTGGAGAAGAAGCTGAGAGTCCATCTTGAAGGCAACAGGAAACGATCTCAGACACTGGGTGGTAATCTTGAGCATAGCCCCTCAAAGATGACCCCCACAGTGACACCCTCCTCCAACAAGGCCACACCTCCTAATAGTGACAATCTCTATGAGCTTATGGAGGGCAATTACACTCAGACTACCACAGGGGGTCTCTTGTACCCCTGACCAACAAGTCAAAAGAAGTTATCCCTTGCCTGACACTGGGTTTTTTGTTAGATAGTCTACTGCTCCAGAGGGGAACATTATCCTCCATGTGAGATAACTCCATTTAAACACTCTCCCCCCCCCGCCCCGTGTGTGTATGTGTGTGTGTGTGTATTATATGTAGATATCCATCAACTAGTGAATAATGAAAATGTATATATACACAGCTGTAAAGAAAACAATTGAATCACAATTCTTCAGGTCAATGGGCAGAACTGAAAAATATTATACTGAATGAGGTAGTCCAGCGCCAAAAAGATAAACACCACATTTTCTCTCTTAGTTATGGATCTTAGCTCCAAATATTTCGGTTTGAGTGTATAAGTTGGAGTGATCACAGGAGCCAGGAAAGCAGACAGGGGATGAGGGAAGGAGCTCTGGAGAGGGGAGAGGGGACACAAGTGCCATGACAGAAGAACCAGGAAAATGGTGAGGAGCTTAACAGGGGAGAGAGAAGGGAGAGGGAATCCTAACATCATAGCTTAAGGAAATCTGTTACTTTATAAGTGTACGTATTCCATTTATTAAAGCTTTAGGGAATGAGGATTTAGATTAGTTTAAAAAAAAAAAAAAGATAGATGACTCAGCAGGTAAAGACACTTGCCAGCAAGCCTGACAACCCGAGTTCAATTCCCAGGACCGACACGGTGGGAAGAGAGAATTGACTCCCACATGTGCAAGTACATGTGCACATGTATAACTCACACATACAAATAAACGCATATGACAATTCACTTCAGAAAAGCTAATTTCAACCTATCTTCACTTTTTTTTTCTGTATAGAACTGGCTCTCCTGGAACTCGCTTTGTAGAGCAGGCTGGCCTTGAACTCAGAGATCAGCCTGTCTCTGCCTCCCAAGTGCTGGGATTAAAGGCGTGCGCCGCCGCCGCCACCACCACCACCACCCAGCCCCTTTACATTTCTAACAAATTCTTCAGTGTTTCCCAACCCTATGCCTCATTCCTAAAGAACAGTAGATAAGCTAATCATTACTCAAAGTCACCTAGAGACGAGGTTTACCTATTGTCCCGATGTACAACTGAAGCCTGCTCCCCTGGAAGTGTTCAATACTCCACCTTGACAATCCCCTCCAAAAAGAAAAGTCTATTTTATTCACTTGTCTGATTCTGGATGTGAATGTTTCAGGTCTGTGAGTATAGATCAGCACAAGTGTGTGCCAGCATATATGAGACTCTGGGGTCTGAGTCCCCAGTGCCACAAAAATTAGAATTGAACAGACTAAAATAGAGTTGGAAGCTTGCCTAACTCCTTCTCCCTAAGTCAGTTGTCTGCTTTACTTTATAAGAGTTCTCAAAGTTCATCAAAGACAACTCTAGCTCTTCCCTCGGTCAATCTGTGCAACAGGACACAAGAACTTAGCTTCCATCATTCCAAGAACCTATATATCACAGGGCTAGATAAGTCCACTCCCTCACTGCAACATCTCCACGCTGTCTTGACAGTCGCGCTATCAACCTCAGCACTGTTGCTTTTTTATTCACCCATTCCAGCTCCTGAGTGCTCAGACTTCTCAGATTTACACTTCTAACTCCCAGTCTAGGATCAGGCACACAGATGCCACACGCTAGTTCATGTTCAGGACACGCGATCAGCCACTAAAAGAAATATCTGACTTAATATTATTTTCATTTTTTAATTATGTAAATATACTCTGAATCCCCAATTCTTTTACTTCAATCAACTTTACTTCCTCCAAACTACCCATTCATACCATACCATTTCTCTACTGTCTACAGCTTAACTAACTGAGCTCAATCAAAGACATTAGCTATCCTGACTGTACACGCCAACAGCTTACTCACTTGCCTTCCCATTGTTCTCGCTGCTCCACACCAACCTTCTCCTGCTACTCCCTTGTCAGCTAATTTTAAATTTTACATAACTGCCAATCCTATGGCTGAAGAACAAGATCCATTTGGTAAATCATGTCTCTCTGGCAAGGATATCTATCCTCACTTTGACAAGAATTATACTAAACAACATATACTTCCAACAACCAGAGTTCTCATGTTTCTAAAGTCCAGTATAACAAAACTTAAAACTCTGGGCATCTAGAAACCATTGTGGTACCTGGAATAAACGACAGGGATGGCTACATGTGTTGCCTATGTTTCACACAGCCTTGTTAAGAACACTGAGTCCGTGAATTTGAAGATGAGACGTGCCATATGAGACAGCCTGGGAATCCTGGGCTGGGACTCTAAAACCTGGCTGCACCCTAGACTCCCAGCTCCCAGAGAAGAATGACAGCAAAGAAGGAAAACCTAAAAGCACTGACAAAGCTACATAACATGCTCATGTGTTCTATAAAGGCATGCATGAAAAGGTCAAATGCCCACCTCAGAACGGCGGCATCCTCTGGGTATGGCAAGGAGATGCAACCAAGAGACACACAACAGAGGGCTTCACACATTCAGAATATCCCATTTCTTAAGCTTAGTGCTGACACACAAACATTCAGAATATCTCATTTCTTAAGCTGGGTGCTGATACACAAATATCTAGTAAATTGGCTCTCACTAAGTTTTGGATGCATAAAATTTTGTAATAAAGAAAAAGAACAAGAGGAGACAGCACATGATAAAATGAGCATCCGTTAGGAACCCTGAGAGGCATCTCGGGTAGAAAGAAGGACCCAGAGAAGACACTTTATGAAGCAGACAGTGGCGGAACAATAAGATAGACTACAAGAAAGTGATAATGGTAATAACAACAACAATCTTTTCTTTCTCCTTTTTCTTTATTTTTTTTTTGAGACAGTGTCTTACCCAATAGTACAAGCTGGCAAGATACTATGTACAGGCTGGCCCCAAATCTACAGAGATCTGCCCTTCTCAGCCTGTGTGCTAAGATTACAGGCACACGACACCACAACCAGCTAATACAAACTTCTCTAAAGGAACAACATGGATCGAAGTAAAATGGGAGCACCCATGGCCTACAGCCTGAATAAAAACATCAGGAAAGCTGTATGAGGCGAGGCTCACCTTGTCGCATAGTAACAGGGGAACTTAGACTACATGGCAAAACCCCGCCCCTGCCCAATACTCTATCTCTAACGGAGGAAGAAAGGCATAGGAAGCTACATGCAGGACAAACTAAAGCAAATTGTGTTTTATGGAGTGTTGGTTCTACAAGACAGCAAGGAGGCAAGGGTCTGGAAGGCAGGTCCCATGCCCTGCCACTATCCCAGATACAGCCCTTTGGCTGTTAAAATGTCTCAACTATTAAACAATTTTTGAAAAGTACAGCACACACTTGGCCAGTTCAGAGGCACCAATGCGATCGCAGTGTGCCATGACACTCTGAAACACAGCAGTCACCTTACAAATGAGAAGCGGAGAGAAAAAAAATTAATACCCAAACTTTTTCACGGAAGATTTGGTAGGACCAAATGGCAAGCTAGATGAAATAATAAAGGGCTAGTCCCACATGAAATAATCAAAATGCCAACTGAGCAGCAGCAACTGGTCATGTGGGCTTGGGCAGGGGCAACAAACACACCACCATGAGAACACATCTGAATGTTCAGGTAGCGAGTGCTACTCCAGGCACCCTTACCGAGATGGAGAGAAGGTGAGCGGAGGGTCCAGAGGCTGCAGAAAAGATGACCACTACAGTACAGGATTATAAAAGGTACCACTCTACATAATAAAGGACTACACTACCTTAGCAGCCCGTCAGACTAAGGACTCTGGCGCTCTTACTTAACCAAGTAACTTGATCTCTCTAGCTTCATTTATGAGTAAACACAAGCTAACAATGACACAGTACCAAATATACTATGAAACACTTGTGAGACCGTTTAATTCCCATGATAGATTTTACAGGTGAAGACATTTAAATTTAGAACTAGTATAAGTGATAGGATTAGGATTCCTATTTCTCAAACTGACTAACTAAAGGAAGGGATGTACCAATCACATCACATAATACTGTTTCAGTCAATGACAGACCATAGATTGAGGGTGCATAAGCATTCTCCATTGCTTTGTACAAGTACACAGACACTTGCACAAAAAAAAATCACCTAGTGAGTATCAAAATAAAAAAGCCCCAGTCACAATGTTTAAATTTCCCAGCAAACAATACCATTTCAAAAATGGCAGCTATACTTTATTGTCAGACTGCGAAGATCAAAAGAGCAGCACAGAAATTCACTGTGAGTGACCCCTAGGATTTCTATCAGGCAAACCTGTTGTATCTTCACCTATACATCTGTATGTTTTCTGTAACTCAGCCTGCTCCATAGAGTTGGTGTTAGGGTAAATATCATGAATCTGAAAATGCTATGAAAAACACTGAGATATTAAGATATAAAAGATTAATATCCCATATCCTTTGCTTTTTAGAAACACCTTTCTAGTAGGACAGCAAAATAACTCAGTAGGTAAGGGCACTTGCCACCAAACCAGATGACCTGAGTTCAAGCCCCAGGATACACACTGGTGAAAGGAGAGAAGCAACTCCTCCAAACTGTCCTGGCTTCCACACAAGACATGGGCTTACATGCACAAGAGTATGCACACATGAATGTCACACACACACATGCACACACACAGGTGGAAAGCAAGGACACTAAACAAACAAAATGTGATTTTTAAAAAAAAAAAAAAAAGTTGCTTTCCTGGGCAAGAACTATCTGTCCTTCTAGTCCCGGCTACTCCTGTGTAAAAGGCAGGAATTCTTCAACCGATCCAAACTGGGCAACATAGTAGGGGAGATTAAAAAAAAAGAGAGAGAGCTAAAAGAATTGCATTCCTAGATTAAAATAACGATTCTCTGAAGAAAATTTAAAGTTACAAATAAGTCTGTTTGATTGGTAACCACTGCTTTATAAAGTATAAAGCACTTTATCACCAAGCACAACTTCTGATGGCCGGGGTTCACCGGGTCTTGTCAAGTGCATGTAGTCTCTTACAGCTATACTGAAACTGACAATAATCAATAAAGAGGTTCTACTTTGATTCAGTCATTCAAGTCGGCCCAGGGCTTCAGAGATACACCCCCATCCCCACCCATCCCTTACTACCCATCTAAAGCAGAAAGAAAAAGCTAAGTTTCAGGTTTTCTTCTGTGTTACTGGTGCAGAGGGGAGTACACAGTGAATACCAGACAACAGGCACCAGTAACATGCTAGAAAGAATCTATCAGCCGACTTGCTTCCAGGGCTCAGATGGATAGCCTGTCCTTCTGGGAACCTGTCCACAGCCTCCCTTTTTCTTGCGCATGAACAGATGGTTTCCAGGCCCCAAGGCTCACTTATCTAATCACACAATTCAGACTGGTTCTCAAAGTCTCCACCTTTTTAATTATTCCGTGCTCTTGAGTCTGACACTTTGCATCTAAAGATCTCTACCTATCAGAGCACGTGAAGTCTCTACTCTTCACCACACGGCTCTCTGGCAGAGAGCTGTGCAAATTAAAAATGGAAGAGTGAGGTTCCATGTTTTATCCAGCATCAAGCAATTAATTGATTCATTCTTGGAGCAGAGGGAGTGCTCATTATGAACTTTTATCAATGGGCACTTCCTGAGCTTTCTAAGATCACTGAAATCATTAGTCCAAACATGCTGTACACATATGCATCCAGTATGTCCAAGATTAAATATAAACAATACATAGCATACCAAAGTGCCACTATTTTTACATGCAAAACTGTATGAGGGAGGGGTTCTGACTTAACATTCCTCCAGTCTTGTATCCATAAATTCTTTAGAACTTGAGGGGCAGAGAAGCACCTGTCACTGCGGCATATCCATAGTGTTTTGCATTCTGCGTGACTATTAATATACTTAATTCCTTAAACTGTAAATAAGCAATCCGTCTTCTGAAGGTGAAGAAGGGTTTATTATATTATGAAGAACACTTGACCAAAAAAAATTAAAATAAAATAAAAAGAGAGAAAGAAAGAAAAGCGTGCACTGATGTCCTCGCCCTAAGTCTCCAGGTTCTGTGAATTTTCCACTCTAACCCTCCTAAACCCCACGATCGGCGGGGAGCCCAGCGCTGGCCACTCCACTTGCGGCGCGCCAGGCCACGCCAGCCGTGGGCAGCGGAGACTCGGTGTCCTCTCGGGACCCCCGGCCTCGCGGAAGGACGCGCATGGCTGGGCCGTGGGCGCCTGGGCCAGGCTCCGCTCGGCGCCCGGCAGGCGGGGACAGGGTCGCAGCAGGCCTGGCCTAGCCGCCCCCGCCCCGCGGCTTCCGTCCTCATCCCGCTCCCGCCGTCGTTACCTCTTGGGCGCCGGCGGCTGCTCCATGGCGGCCGGTGACAGAGAGAGGGGTCGAGTGGACCGTGAGGGAGGTAGGGAGGAAAGGAGTCTGGGAGCAACCGGCCGAACACGGGGGAGCACACCGGGAAACTCCCGGGAACTCGGACCAACTTTCCCGTAACTCCGCGGCGGATCTCCCTCCCGCTCCAGAACGCGGTTCCTCCCGGCCGCCCCGCCCCTCGGCCGCGGCCTGCGCTTGGAGCTTGGGAAGAGCAGAGCCAGCGGAGGGTGGGCGGGGCCGAGCGCGGTCCGGAGGGGTGGGCGGGGCCGAGCGCGGCCGGGGGAAGGTGGGCGGGTCCGAACGCGGTCCGGAGGGGTGGGCGGGGCCTAGCGCGGCCGGGGGAAGGTGGGCGGGTCCGAACGCGGTCCGGAGGGATGGGCGGGGCCTAGCGCGGCCGGGAGAAGATGGGCGGGTCCGAACGCGGCCGAGAGGGAAAGGGCAGAGCCGAAGGCGGTCCCGAGGGAGTGGGCGGAGCCGAACGCGGTCGGGAGACGGTGGGCGGGGCCTAAGCGGCGGGGAGAGGTGGGCGGTGTCAGGAGCTGCTGGGACTAGCCGAGAAAGGCAGCCTGGAGGAGGTCACAGCTAGCTCAGAGAAAGAGGCGGTGCTACCAGATGGAGGAAAGACTTTCCCCGCCCAAGACCTGCTCTGCTGGAGGAGGGGCGCCTGACTTTGACTCATTTCTCTGTATTCCTCAAGGATACATGCCAATCTTCTTGTAAGTCCGTTTGAAGTATAACTAACTGCCCACACTTCCCTGGCTCGTCTACTTATAATTATTAGCTGTTCTTATTAGTTATGTTCCCCTAGCCACAAGCCATTTGACATTTGTAACTCCAATAGTTGTGATACTTCTGGAAATTCTGGTTGATTTTGATTGTGTACAAGCACAATAATTACAGTCTAATGACAGAAAATATTTACTGCAGTGATCTCTCAGTGCACAATTTAGAGCTCCAGGTCCTGCTCTTGACCTGTTGGGTAACCTGGGAAACTGACCACTAGTTAGAGAGCTTGGGAAAAGATACAAGAGAAGTTTCTTTCTTTCTTTCTTTCTTTCTTTCTTTCTTCCTTCCTTCCTTCCTTCCTTTCTTTCGACTTTCTCCCGGACCCCAACAGCCCTAAACCCATTTTAATTTGACGTCTTACACACTCATTTGTTTGTATACTATTTCAACTTAAAATATACACACACACTTTCTCACAACTATACAAATCAGTTTGCTAATTTTTATTAGAATATTCTTAAATGAAGAATGGTTCAAAGTTTTCTTAGCGGTTAGAACCAAGTGTATGGATTGAATATTGGTCAAAAGGAATATCAGTCCAAATTCTGTGAACAAGAGAAAGTAGTACACAGCTGTAAACCTGTTTCGTCTGTTCAAGATCTACCTCTGACGGTTCAGAACCGACAGGACAATAGCAACAATTACAGAAACTAAGTCATTGGAACGTCAATACGAGGCCATGAGACAGTGCCACCCAATCCTAATGACTACAAAGGTGTGGAACGAGAGAATAGACCTTACAAGGTTTACTGACCCACACACACACACACACACACACACACACACACACACATGTGCTATGGCACATTGCACAACCCCCCCACATGCTCACACGTACACAGTAATGTCATTTTAAACATCATTTCGGGGAAGGACTTTTAAAAATAGCCCATTCGCCTTCCATTCTACTCACTTCCACACCAAACTCACTGTTTCTATGTCTTCAGCAGAAAGCACCTTGAAAAGTTCATTTCGTGGGTTTTTTTTTTAACCTATCAGACTTTAAATTGGACTCAACTTGTCATCATTTTTACAACAGGTCCCTTATTGTCTTAGCAACATCATCCTCCAGGAAGTCATTCCCAGCCCAACCACTAAAACCCTCACTGGCTACTCCCAGGGCGGCTGGTGATGGCTGGCGTCTGTATGATGCTCTGTGGTGAACTTTTCCTTCTCATCCATCCCAGCCTCAGTGTGAGTCATCTGAAAGTCAAACCATATCATTTACTCTCCCTGTTTCTCACAGAAGCAAGTGCCTGACTGGACAGGTTCCTTTTGCTAACTCGGGTTCATTATCCTGTTCCTGCATCTTCTAGTGAATGCTAACCACCAGTGTGCTTCCCAGCCCACTGTGCTCTGCTGATAGACAGACACGGGAGTGAGTGGAGGAAGAAAGAATGCATTGCTTACTTACTCCTCTAGTCTTCTAGTGAGGCCATCGAAGATATATTCCTCTCAAGACAAACTTCCCTCCCTTGCCCTTGTCCCTCTGGGACTATGGGTTTGTGGTGGTTTGGATGAGAATAGCTCACAGGGGCTCTAGTGGCTCCTGGTTTTATCAGATTATAAGCCCATCCAAGGCATCTAGAGACATCCCATAATTTCCCTCATCAAAAGAAGCAATGAGGAGGGAGTTTCTTGGCTCTTTGAGTTTTACCCTGAGAGCCACCTCAGTCGTATATACAGTTAATGATAAGATATTCAGAAGCCTATAACTGTAGCACGAATTCTAGTTGGTTTTAATAATAAAAACCCAGAGTCAGATATAGGGCCAGATATAATGCTGAAGATTAGAGAAGCAGAGAAGCCAGCTGCCAGAGAATTTGCTCAGACCAAAGGGGCAATCCTGTCCTCAGACTGCATCTCCAGGCTTCATCTGTCTCCACCAAACCTCAGACTGCCCTGAGCTCCTGTCTCTTCCCGCCTTATATTTCCCTCCCTCCACCCAGCCATATCGCTCCTGTCTCCACCTCCCTGTGCTGGGGTTAAAGGCGTGGGATCTCAAGTGCTGGGATCACCTTTGTGTGAGCTCTGTTTCTCTTTTAGACAGATTTAACCTTGTGTAGCCCAGGGTGGCTTTGAACTAACAGAGACCCCTCTGCCTCTGTCTCCCGAGTCCTGGGATTAAATGCCTGTGCAGCTCCCTGGCCTCTAGTGTCTTAGCTCTGCACTGTGATCTTCAGGCAAGCTTTATTTGTTAAAACATAAGCAAAATATTATCACATATATCACAAAGTATGTCTTACTATTTCCCTGGGTGTCTCTCCTTCTCTTAAATTCTTTACTTAAAATCTACCTAACAAGAGACCTCTATGATATAGGGACCTCTGACAGAGTAGACCAGAGCCAGAGACCTTTGTGGGACCGGGACCAAGACCAGGGACATTTATGGAAACAGGACTGAGCCAGCGGCCTAGGCAGGAGCAGGTACAAGGGAGCAACTGCTGAGGGAATAGGCCAGACCCAGAGAACCCTTCAGGTCCGGGCATGAGTCTGGGACTCCAAAAGAGTAGGCAGGAAACATAGACCTCTGAGGGTCCAGAGTCTGGGATCTTCAAGGGAATAGGCTAGAACCAGAGACTTCTGCAGGTCCCGGGTGCAAATCCGGAAGCGCCCAGGAAATAGGCCTGAGCCAGGACCTCTGTCAGAGCAGGCCCAAGGCAGCAACCTCAGGAGAAAGAGCCCCAAGCAAGCAATCTCTGTGGGTATAGGCCCTAACAACCTCTGGTATTGCAGAGCAAATCCAGGGAGCTTTGAGTGACCTCAAGGATTACTGAGTGACAAACAAGGTGAATGGAACCTTGGCCCTGGCTGCATGCACTACTGGGAGCAACCAATCATCTGAGCCTTGGATCCACTGGCACCTGGAAGATTGAGCACCAGAGACACAACCCTAACTATATCATTCAGAGGAAAAGATGGGTAGACAAGGTAAGAACACACACAACACCACAAAGAGCAACAAGACACCAGTAAAAAACTAGTGACCCTACAACAGTGAGACTTGAACAACAGGTATAAATGAAGCAGAAGAAAATGACCTAAAAAATTGGAAGACATCAACAAATCCCCTAAGGAAAACCAAGAAAAAGCAATCAAACAGATAAAAGAAACTTATAGTTTCTTGAAGACTTGAAAACTGAAATAGAGGCAGTAAAGAAAACACAAGTCAAGTGAATTATAGAAACAGAAATCATGAGATAGTGATCAGGAACCACAAATGCAAGCATAAACAGCAGAATACAAGAGATGAAAGAGAGAATCTCAAGCGCTGATGATACAATAGAAGAAATAGAAGCATCAGTCAAAAAAAAGCATTAAATCTAACAAAAACTTAGCAAAAAATATCCAGGAAGTATGAAACATGATGAAAAGTCCACACCTAAGAATAATAGGGGCAGAAAAAGGAGAAGTTCAACTCAAAAACACAGAAAATATATTTAACAAAATCATAGAAGAAAACTTTCCCAACCTAAAGAAAGATATGCATATGAAGATACAAGAAGCTTACAGAACACCAAATAGACAGGATCCCCCCCCAAAAAAAGTCCCCTCCCCACATAATAATCAAAACACCAAACATACAGAATAAAGAAAAAATATTAAGAGCTGCAAAGGATAAAGGCCAAGTAATATATAAAGGCAAACCTATCAGAATTACACTTGACTTCTCAGTGGAAACAATGAAAGCCAGAAGGTCCTGGCCAAGGGTTATGCACACACTAAGAGACCACGGGTGCCAGCCCAGACTACTATAGCAGCAAAACTTTCAATCACCATAGATGGATAAAACAAGATATTCGATTACAAAACCAGATTTAACCAATACCTAGCCACAAACCCAGCCCTACACAAAGTACTAGAAGGAAAACTCTAACCCAAGGAAGTTGGCTACATAAATAAAAGCACAGACAATTGATGATCTCACAGCAGCAAATCCCAAAGAAGGGAAAACACACAAAATAACATCACCAGCAACGAAAACTAAATTAACAGAAGATGGGCAATCACTGAATATTAATATTCCTTCATATACATGGTCTCAACTCACCTATAAAGACACACAGGCTAACAGATTGGATACAAAAACAGAATCCATCCATCTGCTGCATACAAGAAACATACCTCAACCTCAAAGACAGACATCATCTCAGAGTAAAGTGTTGGGAAAAAAATTTCCCAATCAAATGGACCAAAGAAACAAGCTGGAGTAGCTATCCTAATAGCTAACAAAATAGACTTCAAACTAAAATCAATCAAAAGAGACAAAGAAAGACATTTCATATTAGTCACAGGAAAAATGCATCAAGAAGAAATCTCAGTACTGAACATCTATGCCCCAAATACAAGGGCACCCTCATATGTAAAAGAAACACTTCTGAGAAATCGCCACACTGACATCCTTCCTCAAGACCCAGTAATTCCAATTTTGGGTATATATCCAAAAGATGCTCAATCGTGCCACAAGGACATGTGCTCAACTATGTTCACAGCAGCATTGTTTGTCATAGCCAGAACCTGGAAACAACCTAAATGCCCCTCGACCGAAGAATGGATAAGGAAAATGTGGTACATTTACACAATGGAATACTACACAGCAGAAAAAAATAACAACATCTTGAATTTTGCAGGAAAATGGATGGAGCTAGAAAACATTATTTTGAGTGAGGTAACCCAGACACAGAAAGACAGTTATAACATATACTCACTCATAGGTGTTTTTTAAACATAAAGCAAAGAAAACCAGCCTACAAACCACAATCCCAGAGAACTTAGACAACAATGAGGACACTAAGAGAGACTTACATGTAGATATAATCTATATGGGAAGTAGAAAAAGACAGGATCTCCTGAGTAAACTGGGAGCCTGGGGACCTTGGGGGAGGGTTGAAGGGGTAAGGGGAGAGGCAGGGAAGGGAGCAGAGAGAAATGTAGAACTCAATAAAAATCAAAAAAAAAGAAAGAAAGAAAGAAAGAAAGAAAGAAAGAAAGAAAGAAAGAAAGAAAGAAGCATTTCTAAAGCTTAAATCACACATTATACTCCACACACTAATAGTGGGATACTTCAACACCCCAATCTCACCACTGGACAGGTCTGACAGAAAATTAACAGAGAAATAAGAGAACTAACATATGTTATTACTCAAATGGATTTAACAGACATTTATAGAACATTCCATCCAAACATAAAATAATGCACCTTCTTCTCAGCACCTCATGGAACCTTCTCAAAAATTGACCACATACTAGGTAACAAAACAAACCTCAACAAATACAAAAAAATTTGGAATAACCCCATGTATCTTATCAGATCACCATGGCATAAAATTATAATTCAACAGCAACACTAATTCCACAAACACATGGAAATTAAATAATGCTCACCTGAATCATCAATGGGTCAAGGAAGAAATAAAGGGAGAAATTAAAGACTTCCTAAAGTTCAATGAAACCACACAACATACCCAAATTTATAAGACACAAAGAAAGCAGTGTTAAGAGGCAAGTTCATAGCACTAAACGCCTACATAAAGAAGCTGGAAAAATCCCACACTAGTGAATTAACAGAACATTTGAAAACTTTAGAACAAAAAGAAGCAAACTCACCTAAGAGAATTAGATTGTAGGAAATAATCAAAGTGAGAACTGAAATCATAAAATAGAAACAAATAAAACAATACAAAGAATCAATGAGACAAAGAGCTAGTTCTTTAAGAAAATCAACAAAGTAGACAAAAGTTTATCCAAACTAACCAAAAAGCAGATAAAGAATATTCAAATTAACAAAATAAGAAATGAAAAAGGGGACATAAAAATAGACATGGAGGAAATCCAGAGAATCATTAGATCATATTTCAAAAACCTGTACTCTGCAAAATTGGAAAACTTAAAGGAAATGGACAACTTTCTGGATAAATATCATTTACCAAAGTTAAATCAATACCAGATAAGCAAATTAAATAGAACTATAACTGCTAAAGAAATAGGAACAGTCATCAAAAGTCTCCCAACCAAAAAAAGGCCAGGACCAGATGGTTTCAGCTCAGAATTCTACAAGATTTTCAAAGAAGAACTAATACCAATACTCCTCAAATTATTCCACACAATAAAAACAGAAGGAACATTGCCAAACTCTTTTTATGAGGCTACAATTACCCTAATACCCAAACCACACAGAGACATTACTAAGAAAGAGAATTATAGACCAATCTCACTCATGAACATTGATGCAAAAATACTCAATAAAATACTGACAAATCAAATCCAAGAACATATCAGAAACATCAAGTTGGCTTCATCCCAGAGATGCAGGGATGGTTCAACATATGAAAATCTGTCAAAGTAATCCATCATATAAAAATTACAAGATCACCTCATTATATGCTGTAAAAGCTTTCGACAAAATACAAGGTTCCTTCATGATAAAGGTCTTGGAGAGAGCAGGGATACAAGGAACATACCTAAACATAATTAAGGCAATATACAGCAGGCCAACAGCCAACATCAAACTAAATGGAGAGAAACTCACAGCAATCCCACTAAAATCAGGAACAAGACAAGGTTGCCCACTCTCTCCATATCTATTCAATATAGTTCTTGAGGTCCTAGCTAGAGCAATAAGACAAAAAGAGATCAAGGGGATACAAATTGGAAAAGAAGAAGTCAAACTCTCACTGTTTGCTGATGATATGATAGTTTACCTAAGCGACCCCAAAAATTCTACCAAGGAGCTTCTACAACTCATAAACACTTTCAGTAATATTGGAGGAAGACCACTTGTTGGTTCCCAGCTGCTCAATAACTCAGCCCTGAAATAACCACACAGAAACTATATTCATTAAATCACTGCTTGGCCCATTATCTCTAGCTTCTTATTAACTAACTCTTACATCTTAATTTAACCCATCTCTATTAATCTGTGCATCACTACGAGGTCATGGCTTACCAACAAAGTTTCAGCACATCTGTCTCTAGCGGCAGCTCCATAGCTTTTCTTCTGACTCCACCTTCTTCCTCCCAGCATTCAGTTTAATTTTCCCTGCCTACCTAAGTTCTGCCATGCTATAGGTCCAAAGCAGTCCTTTATTAACTAATGGTATTCACAGCATACAGAAGGGAATCCCACATCACAGTAATGTAGCAGGATACAAAATTAACTCAAAAAAGTCAGTAGCCCTCCTTTACACAGATGATAAATGGGCTGAGAAAGAAATCATAGAAACATGACCCTTCACAATAGCCATTAATAGCATAAAATATCTTGGAGTAACTCTAACCAACCAAGAACAAATAATCCAATAAAAAATGGAGTACAGACCTTCTAAACAGAGACCTCTCAACAGAGAAATCTAAAATGGCTAAAAGACACCTAAGGAAATGCACAACATCCTTAGTCATCTGAAAAACAAATCAAAACAACTCTGAGATTCCATCTTATACCTGTAAGAATGGCCAAGATCAAAAACACTGATGACAACTTATGCTGGAGAGGATGTGGGGTAAAGGGAACACTCCTGCATTGCTGGTGAAAATGCAAGCTGGTACAGCCACTTTGGATATCAGTATAGCAATTTCTCAGAAAACTAGGAAACAATCTACCTCAAGACCCAGCAAAACCACTTTTAGGTATATACCCAAAAGATGCTCAATTGTACCACAAGGACATGTGCTCAACTATGTTCATAGCAGCATTGTTTGTCATAGCCAGAACCTGGAAACAACCTAAATGCCCCTCGACCGAAGAATGGATAAGGAAAATGTGGTACATTTACACAATTGTAAATGTATAATGATGCCATCTTGAAATTTATGGGCAAAACATCATATTGAGTGAGGTAACCCAGACCCAGAAAGACGAATATCATATGTACTCACTCATAAATGGTTTTATACATAATGCAAAGAAAAACAGCCTACAAATCACAATCCCAGAGAACCTAGACAACAATGAGGACTCTAAGAGAGACAAACATGGATCTAATCTACATGGGAAGTAGAAAAAGACAAGATCTCCTGAGTAAATTGGGAGCTCAGGGACCATGGGAGAGTGTTGAAGGGGAAGAAGGGTTGAAGGGGAGGGGAGAGGAAGGAAGGGAAGCAGGTGGCATGCAGGCGGACATGGTGCTAGAGAGGCAGCTCAGAGTACTAAACCAGGGCTGGCGGACAGCAGGATGAGAGAGTTCTACCACACTGAGCCTGGCCTGAGCATCCGAGCATCTGAGACCTCAAAGCCAGCCCCCAGAGACAAACTTCCTCCAACAAGGCCACACCTATTCCAACAAGGCTAAGGCTCCTAATAGTGCCACTCCCCATGAGCCTATGGGGGCCGTTGGCTTTCCAACTACCAATCTTTGTAAAGAGCAGGCGCTAGGAAAAATGTTGCAAAAGAAACATTGTTCCTGCTCTGTGTGTTCTTTCCTCCGTTTCTCCATCGTGGGCAGCATGTCAGGTACTTGGCTCCAACAGTGCATAACGGAAGTGCCACTGGGTGACTCTACGCCAGCACACCCTGCCCCTCCCCGACTAAAACACCTTGCAGTGAACCGCTTTCCCCAAAACCCATCGGGAGGGTTTCTGGGACATTCTGCAGGACGGATTTCTAGTAAGTAGTCCGACTGCCCTACCGCAGCATCCTCTGTCCTTCAGCAAGGTACGCACCTGTGCCGTCCTCCACATGGAGTTTAGTGCTGAGTGGGCTGATCTATGGAGCTCTACTTCTGCCCTGTAGAGCATACTGCGTGTGCTGTTTTTTCTTAGTCTGTGTACACTGTCATAATAAGATGCCGTACGCTACAGGGCCAGAAACAATAGTGACCAATTCCTCAAAGTGCTTACAGCTAGGAAGTTTAAAATTGAGGCACTTTTGAGGTCGTGAATAATTAGTTTTCTTCAGTCCTCACATGAGAGGTGAACAGATTCTTACAGGCTTTTCTTTTTGGGTTACAGTTTTTTTGAAAGGGGTTTCTCTGTGTAACAGTGCTGGCTGTCCTGGAACTCATTCTGTAGACCAGGCTGGCCTCAAACTCACAGAGATCTGCCTGCCTCTGCCTCCCGAGTGCTAGGATTAAAAGCGTGCGCCCACTGCCTGGCTCCTCCAGCCTTTTTTAATGGGCACTGATCCCATTAATGAAGGTATAACCTAATTATTTTTCGAAAGCCTACCTCATAGATGTGACAAGACACCTGAAAAACATAATTTAAGAAAGGAAAGATCTGACTGGTGGTTCAGGGGTGCAGTAAATCCTGACAGGCAAATGAAAATGAGTTCATGACCAGTCCAAGCTCTGGATGAGGAGAAGGACTTTACTGTGGATATGAGGAAGGGTCCAGCCATAATCATTGAAAGAGTCCAAACTAAATCAGACGGTGAGAGGAAATGGGAGAGAGCCTAGAGGCTAGTGTATGCTTTGCTATGCCTACGGTTAGCCATTTGTACTGGGTTACTTTGGGAAGGCAGGGTAGCCCTCACTGGCCTGCAACTCACTTGTAGCCCAGGCTAGCCTCCAACTGAATAGTGACCTTCCTGCTTCAGCCCTGGGTGCTGGGATGACAGGTATGAGCCACCAGACCTGGTCTCTATGTTGTCTTGAAAAGTAAGCATTGATGGCTTGTAATTAATTCATATTTATTTGAAATGTGGGAAGTGGTTATTTTTTTATAGAAAAAATAGATTTAATGCTAGAAAAATGTAGACATTTTTCAGTGTGCAGCATTTCCTCAGTGCAATAATTTACCAAGTCTCAGCCATGATTCCTAGAAGGAAATAAATACATTGTATATTCCGACTTATAAAGTCATGGCATGTTTCAGATATGAAAGGGGTTAATTTAATATTAATTAATCAAATTCATTAAGTACTAGCAGGGAAGACATACTTGCAAGCTTCACAGAGCATTCATAGAGTAATAAACTAGAGGAAAGTACTAATGACTGGTAATGGGAGCCCGCTAATCCGTTAGTGTACAAATTAACCAGGTTTTAAGAGTTCTCATCATTATCGTTATCTGGAATCCACGGATTATGTACCTATCAGGGGTTTTAACAAGACATTCTTAAAGTTTGGAATTGTCACTATGAAAAATGACCAGTCCCTGCTCACTGTGAAGACTGCCCACACCTTCACCACCCATCACTTACCTAGCTAAGAACTTTCTAGAGTTTTCTTCATTTTAAATATCTGATTTTTTTTCCTAAATGTTATTACTTTGGAAGTCATTCCCTGTTCACACATGAAGCAACATCCTTCAGGACTAGATCGGGGACTATGAACCCCAAGATGAAGGGAGGGAAGGTGGCAGAAAAGGCAGGAAAAAAGTATTTCTTGCTTCACAGTTCTAAGAAACATACATATGCCTCAAGACAGGATGAGCCCAAGACATTTGTTGCACTGTATTTCCAATCGGCTCCTGCCTGAAAAATAAAACAACAACAAAAAATAACTTTCAGGGATCGTTGTCAATGAATGAATCGATTATCTAGAGAGTGCTTGACAGTTTTGCTGTGGCCCCTAAGGCCATGCAATAAAAGTTAATTGATACCTGGAGTGGTGCTATTGAGAGGTTGTGGGATGTTTTCAAGGTTTTTTTTTAATATATAGTTTATTTAGTTTTATTTTATGTGTATTGGTGTGAGTGTGTCAGAGCCCCTAGAGACAGCTGTGAGCTGCTGTGTAGGTGCTGGGAATCGAACCCCGGTCCTCTAGAAGAGACTCTAGTACTCTTAACCACTGAGCCATCTCTGCAGCCCCAGGGTGTGGGATTTTTAAGGGATGAGGTCCTCCAGCCATTGGTGGCACACCCATGGAGGGGACACTGGAACCCTGACCCCTTCTTCTTTGTCTTTCACTAATTCCTGGCCATGAGGTAGGAGCTTAGCTACATGGTACACTCCCACTGTGATGCGCTGTCTCAAAGCAGGGCCAGTGATCAAGGACTGAACTATTGTTATGAACTTAGAATAATCTTGGTTGTCAACTTGATTGGATCCAAAATAAACTAAGAGACATACCTCTAAGTGGATCTTTAAAGTCCCTAGAAGGGTAGGCTGAGAAGGGAACACTCTCCCCTAGGTGGCGGTGGCAGTGTTGCTGTTGCTTTTAGTCGCCGACCTTTGCCCTTTTGTTGGTGCGTGCATCTACTCAGATGCTGCTGCTGCCGCTGCAGCCGCCGCCACTGCTGCTGCTGCTGCTTCCGCTGATGCCGCTGATGCCGCTGATGCCGCTGATGCCACTGCTGCCGCTGCTGCTGCTGATGATGATGCTGCTGCTGCTGCTGATGCCGCTGATGCCACTGCTGATGCTGATGCTGATGCCGTTGCTTCTGCTGCTGCTGCTGCTGCTGATGCTGCTGATGCTGATGCCGCTGATGCTGCTGCTGCCGCTGCTGCTGCTGCTGCCGCTGCCGCTGCTGCTGCTGTTGCTGCCACTGATGCTGATGCCGCTGCTGCCATTATCTGTTCACCAGCATCAGAACTCAGCCTTATGTGGGATCCAGAGAAGAGAGAGCCCTACTCCCTCAAGTTTTTCTCTGAACTTCCCATGTGCACTGTGACACAAACACATACACACAAAATTAATAAATATTAAAAAACTAAGTTGATTGAAAAGAGACATTTTCCTGTATCCATTTAGAAATATACATTATTAGTAAAGAAAGCCCTTCTAAGCATAATTTTATAACATCTTTCAAAGTGAAAATACATCTTTGCTTTGAACCAGCAATCTCATTTCCAGGAATAATTACAACAGAAAAAAACCATACATATAAACAAATATGAGTGAGCATGTGCTTTATTTTTGCTCCATCTGACTCAGAAAGAAAACTGGAAATAATGTTAAGAGAAATTATGAACTGGACTATAGTTGGGCGCTTTTACTCTTTGAGGGCCCACCACCTGCCTCCCAAATAAATATTTGGAGATTTGTTCTTACTTATGAATGCCTGGCCTTTGCTTGGCTTGTTTCTACCCAGCTTTTCTAACTTAAATTAACCCATTTCTCTACTACATTTTGCCTCAGGGTTTTTTACCTATGTTTTTTTCTATATGTTTTCTTTCCTTCTTACTCCGTGGCTGGTGTGTGACCGTGGGGCTGGCCTCTGGCATCCACCTTCTCCTTTTCTCGCTTCTCACTCTTCCTTTTTTCAAGCCTAGGTTTCTCCTCCCATTTATTCTCCCTGCCTGGCAGCCCCACCTATCCCTCTCCTGCCCAGCTATTGGCCATTCAGCTCTTTATTAGACCAATCAGGTGTTTTAGGCAACACCAGGTTGACAGTGTTAAACAAATGTAACATAAAAGAATACAACACACCTTTGCACCATTAAACAAATGTTCCACAGCCTAAACAAATGCAACACATCTTAAATTAATATTCCACAACATGGGATATGCTATATTATAAAAAAAAAACTGAAGTCGTTGTGATTGAAGCAGCTTTTTATTGACATAGAAGGATCTCTTAGACAAGGGGAGAGATGAGGCTGGGATATTGCTCAGTGGTAGCACACACGCTTGGTAGATGTAGTGCCATGGATTCAACCATCAGCACCACTCACACGCATACACACTCATCTGCACATATGTCTGAATACATATTTAGACTTTCTTTTTTCCTCTAAGGTAATAAAATACTAAGTTTAGCCTGACTGTACTTCCCGGCCTCCTGCAGTTAGTATTGGTCATGTATCTAAAATCTGGCCAATGAGGTCAAAGCAGAAGTATTTGAGTTAATTCCTGGGAACATCCAGGGCACCTTTAAAAAAAAAAAAAAAGAAAGAAAGAGCTGGTATCTTATACTGACTGATTCTCAATAGGTCAAAACAGTGATGTTCGTGCTCTCAGACCTGCAGGACAGCTGAGGCAGCTGGGTTCCATGTGTGCCCCCAAGCCCAGGCTGAAGGGTGGCTGCTCGTAGGAGGAACCCCTTCTAGTGGAAGCAGAGAGAGCAAAGAAGGTGCTAAGCCATGCAGGCTTCTGAGGGCCTGGGCTTGAAATGGAGACAATGGGTTCTGCCTGTGGGTGCTCACACGGTCAGCCCCACTGGCACGAAGTGGGGACAGGTCCCCATCCATGATGGCTCCAGGGCAAGGATACACAGTGAGCAGTGAGGAGGAGATTAGAATCATTTGCATCTATAATACAGACTTTATTTACAGATACTAACACTAATGGTCTTTGGTGTCAGGGCTTGGTGTTGAAACCAATTTTTGTTTGTTTTTTGGTTTTTTTGTTGTTTTTGTTTTGAGGGTTTTTTTTTTCTTTCTTTCCTCCTGTTTTTCTTTTTTTTTTGAGACAGGGTTTCTCTGTGTAGACATGGCCGTCCTGAAATTCACTCTATAGACCAGGCTGGCCTTGAACTCACAGAGATCTGCCTGCCTCTGCTTCCTGAGCGCTGGGATTAAAGGCGTGCACCACCACTGCCTGGCCTGAAACTAAAATCTACTGGATTCAAAGCCCATACTCTTTCAATCTTACCATCATGCATTTTTACGTCTTGATTCTGGCACACAGGATAAATTATGCGCATTATTTTAGTTTCTAAAAAATTTTCTTGGCTACTATAGTGTACTTATTGTTAAAAATGAACTTCAAAATCATGTTATGAAATTCCCAGAAACACACAAGGAAACTAATAACAAATAAGAAAACAAATGGGAGAGAAACCTATGAATTTATTCAGGAAGGTGCTGACATCTTTAAACCCTTAGATTTTTCCAAAAGAAGTATGATGTGTCTATCCCTGTCTCTGTGATTTATGGAGGCCTATTTCACTAATGTTATTCCCGGTCCTTCCAAATCTCCAGGTACTCAATCATTCTATCTATAAATATTAATGACATCACTCTCTAACATTTAAAATTCTTATTTTGGTTTTCTGCCTAATTTCTGCCTAAATGCTAGTTTTAAATTTGGGAATAAAGTTGTTGGAAGTTTCCTCACCAAAAAGCATTGTGGTGGCCATTTAAAATACTTTTAAATATAGTTGACATATATTTTACATATTATTTCGCACATGTGTGTGATGCATATATATTTACTGTTGTGTGTGTTGCTGGGGAATCAAAGGTAGAGCTTCATATATGCTAAACAAGCCTTCTGCTACTGAAGCTCCATTCTTTTAAACTTTATTTCATTATATTTTTGTTCATTTACTTTCCACGAGTGGGGAGGGGGTACTCTGAAAAGCATCCACATGGAAGCCAGAGGCAGGGGGATCATTTCCTCACGTCTATTGTGCAGTTCCTGGGGGTCAAACTCAGCTCCCAGGCTTGGCTACAGTCAGAGCAGCATGGTCCCCCACGACAGGGGTCTCTACTCACTGAGCATCTTACTAACTCCTTTATCTTTTTAAAAGAGTACTTTCTTTCTTAAGTAACTCATCTATCTTCAGATGTCATTCATTAATCATTAGGAAGGTATTAAGTAATTTTTTCTATTATCCTTAGACATCCTCATAGCTTTCCTGATATTAAAACGTAATTGGATTACTGGGACTAACATTTCTTGATTGATGCGAATTATTATGTAGCATGTAATTAGACTTGATATTATATCATATTACGATTTTCATATCTGTCGATTGTTATATTCCAAAGCTGCGGGAGCTAGGAAAGATTGTTTTGAATGTCTACCACACATTTATGTAAGGACAGCCCCGCTTATCTTTGATCTCCAGCAAAAATACACTCGTGTACGGCATGTGTGCGTGGTATGCTTATTTTAAATAGAAGCAATATAAAATTCCAAGTGTGATGCAACTGGTCTACAAGTCAACGCACAAGTTTTGAATATTTCTTCTTCCTTGCTTAGGTCTCTGATTTCTGTATTTTCTTTCCTTGGCCAATTCCCCATTATATTTCCCATTTTCTTGTACACATCAATTTTGCTCTTTAAAATTCATGTTCCTAAACTCAGGTTTTGGTGTCACCTCAAATACCTAATCAAACCCATCGAGGTCTTCAGTGCGAAAAATGTCACTTAGTGTACACTGACCAGATCTACTGCAGTAACAGACAACTCAAGACTCTTCAGCTTCGAAAAGCAAACTCTGATTTCTTGTTGAACATGTCTGGCTGTGTAACCAAAGGCTGCAGGGTCACATCTCAGTAAAGTCCCAACCTAAACAAGCCTGGCTGAGAAACAAAAGAGCAGAAGGGTTCAGAACCTGAAGCAGAAGCAACTAGGGAAAATACAATGTTATTTCCAAAGCAATGGCCTCCTTGAATAAAGGAAGCATGGGGCTTTTATCTGGGTATATGTATGTATGTATGTGTATATATTCATATATATAAGCTCACATATATATAAATTCATATAAATTCACATATATAAATATATACATATGAAAACACATTAGGGTGGGTGCATTCCTGAGCATGCTCAGTTAAGGAGTCCATTCCTGAGCATGCTCAGTTAAGGAGTACATTCCTGAGCACACTTCATTTAAGGTCATAATTTCAGGAGAGACTGCATTTTGGAGAATGGTTAGCTCAAGGTCACAGAGCATAGGTTTGTAAGTGGTGGCCACGAATGCCTCTGGAAGTGGACAGCTTACCCTGTACAAAGTGTTAGCTGACAATAATGGAAAAAACACACTACAGGCGCATTCATAGCAGCGCGTCTAGCGCTGACATCTGCAGCTCTGCTCTGTTTCTTCTCATGCTGGGACCCACCATGAAGGACTGCACTGTGCTCGTGGCAGCGAACAATAAAACAGTGGATAGAGCTAGGAACTTGTCACTTCCTCTGATCCAACGCACACAAGAACAGGATAGCCAGAAAGACGAGCACTATGTGTTACGAAGAAGGAAGAAACGGCAACTTTCTCTCCTTCCTACTGCGATAGCTATGCTTAATGGCAGGTGTGTCGTAGGGATTCCGTGGGAAGGAGAGGTGAGTGGGGGAGGTTGCTTATGAGAAAACCTAGAGAGCATCTCCAATGCAATGATCCCTTACCCTAATTTCCAAAGCTGCTCTCATCCATGCTAGGAGAGGGAACAACTGTGCACATTTTACAAAAGGTATTCAAATTATTGTGGTTCTTCCCCACCCTCAGTTCTTTAGAGAAGCAACATTGTTACAGGGAAAATGTTCTTCATTCCTGGCACAGTCGTGCATAGGTCCCGCAAGACACTGTGCCACCAAGAGTACATGCAGGACAAGAGCAGGTGACGACAGCTGCCTCAGATATCTGGCCAGGGCTGTCCTTTTAAAGGTGCTATGCCTGCACACTGTTCTGCCTGCACACTGCTGTGCCTGCACACTGCTATGCCTGCACACTGCTATGCCTGCACACTGTTCTGCCTGCACACTGCTATGCCTGCACACTGCTATGCCTGCACACTGTTCTGCCTGCACACTGCTATGCCTGCACACTGCTGTGCCTGCACACTGCTGTGCCTGCACACTGCTGTGCCTGCACACTGCTGTGCCTGCACACTGTTCTGCCTGCACACTGTTCTGCCTGCACACTGTTCTGCCTGCACACTGCTGTGCCTGCACACTGCTGTGCCTGCACACTGCTGTGCCTGCACACTGCTGTGCCTGCACACTGCTGTGCCTGCACACTGGCACATGACACCCCTTTCTTGAGGCCTGTTAAGGGAGGTTCCAGAGTCTTCAACAGCAAAATACCAGGATTTACTAGTTTCTGAATATTGGAAATTGCTGGTAGAAAACACTGAAGTTGAAGCTGGCAATGGTGGCCCAGTCATTTAATCCCAGCACTTAGGAGGCAGAGGCAGGTGGATCTCTGTGAGTTTAAGTTTCACCTGGTCTGCACAGTGAATTCTGGGTACAATGTTGGTCTGATAGATTTTCACTGAAAATACCCATTTTTTCCTGCATCTTTTTTGTTACTGTTTCTCCTTCATTTTGTTTGTTGTTGCTGCTGGCTTTTAGAAGTTATCCAATCTCCGTAGTTGCTATTGACAGAAAAATGAACGTAAATTTATTGTAGTGGCCAGAGTTCAATTGTAGAAAAAAAAAAAGAAAGCATTCAAGGGCTGGTGAGATGGCTCAGTGGGAAAGGGCGCTCACTGCCAAACCTGATGACCTGAGTTCAATCCCCAGAATCCACATGGTTGAAGTAAAGCACTGACTCCTAGATTAATTCTTCTGCTGCCAACACGTGCACCCCCCCCCCACACTGAATAAATAAATAAATGTATTAAATCTTTTTTAAAGAAACCTGCCAGATCAGGAAGTGGCTGCTGTCACTGTAGGTCTCACAGAGCTAGATTCTTGCCCGACAAATGCTGACACAGCCTCAATATGGTAGGTACCAGAGTGTTTCTGCTACACTTTCCACCAGGGGAGTCACATCCTGTAGTTCAGGGTGCAAATCTGAGTGCAAATGCCACTCAGGTGCACAGGCAGAAATCCTCACTGCGGAGCATAGTTAGACTTCACTTTCCAGGTGCCATGTAAACAGTCGTGTTCCTGTGCGGCTGTGGTAGTACTGAACGGAGCGATTTTGTAATATCTGTCAAACTAGCTAAAGACAATAAAGGGGACTTGTGAACTCACAAACCCGATTGGCCCCAGAGATAGAAACAGCCCTGGACACAAGTGGAACTGGAGGTTAGAGCGCACTGCCAGCGTTGCTTTTTCATCCCGTTTCTCAGTTCTGATTTCTGCCCGTCCAACATTTCCTGAGTGCCTCTTACGAGTCAGACACTGCTGCGAGCGCTGAGACTCCACGGTGAGCAACACACGGGAGTCTTCCCTCTGCTGGAGCTTGCCTTCCTGCTAGCTTCATTTCCCCCACAGTGCCCTTGAAAATGGCAGCACAAATCACCCCCAAGAGCTGAAAGCTCATAGAAGACCCACTGTTGGAGATATCACAAGAAGAATGGGCTTTCCTCTCCCAGAATCCATATAAATTCCAAGCAATAAATGACTCTAATTGTTTTTATTATGTGATGCATCGAAGCCCATATGTCCTCCAGATGTTGAAGAGGCTGCTCCCCAAAGGAAGAGGTGCTGAAATGGCAAGCAGAGTGGATGTCTATTCCATTCCATTCCTAAACTACCCAGCTCTCTCTCTCTCTCTCTCTCTCTCTCTCTCTCTCTCTCTCTCTCTCTCTCTCTCTCTCACACACACACACACACACACACACACTTTTGTACATGTTTCTCCCTACTAAAGTTGAAATTTCTCTTCTTCGAGTTAAAACACTCTCTTCTCCCAAAGAAAGCACAAAGAACTTTCTTCCACTTAAATGAAACTGTAATACAATCACAGCAAACACAACACTAATGCAGTTTTATGCATCTTAAGCTAATAATAATGGGCACCATGCAATCACTCTCCACCACCCTCTTCTGCAAAACAAAAAAATGTAAATTGGGTGTGTGTGGGAATATGAATGTGAGAACATGTGTTTGTAAGTGTCTTCATGTACAAAGGAGTTTGTTGAGGGATATTTGATCACACTGTGTGTCACTGTTTCACCTTGCCTGCCTAGGCGCCTCATGATTGGTTCAATAAAGAACTTAACGGCCAATAGCTAGGCAGGAGAGGTGAGGCAGGACTTTGGAGAGAGACTGGAAGTCAGGGAGGAATCTGAGGTCCAGAATTCACCAGCGAGACACAGGGAGGTTGGACGTACAGTATGGAAGAGAGGTAGCGAGTCATGTGGCAGAACATAAATTAATATAAACAGTTTAATTTAAGTTATAAGAGCTAGTTGGGAATAAGCCTAAGCTAAAGCCAAGCTTTCATAATTAATAAGAATTCTCCGTGTCATTATTTGGGAGCTGTGGTCCAAAGAAAGCCCTGACACAAGAGTGAGTGTGCAAATGTGAGTTCTAATGAGGTTGTGAAACTATATGTATGGATGTGTTTGAGCTTATATACATGAGTATGAATAAGTATGTATCCATGTGAGAGTTTATAAGTGTACATATATCTAAGCAAGCTTAGAATGTGTTTATGAGAGAGTAAGTGTCCAAGTGTATTTATGTGATTTTGTATGTCAGCCTGTGTGAATATTCATGTTTATTTGTATAAGAGCATATGATTGTAAATATGGGAGTGTGTGTGAGTGTACATTGTGAGTGTATGTAGGTGTATGAACGTGAATGTGTGTGAACTTGTGATGGGTGGTATGTATGTTGGTGTATGAGTATGTAAGCATGTATAAGCATGATGTGGTATTCCCCTCTATATGCTGTGAATATGTTTTATTGTCATTGGTTAATAAAGAAGCTGCTTTCAGCCAATGGCTTAACAGAATAGAGCTGGGCAGGAAAACTAAACTGAATGCTGGGAGAAAGTAGGTGGGGTCAGGGAGAAGCCATGTAGCTGCCACAGAAAGATGCACTGGAATCTTGCTGGTAAGCCACAGCCACATGGTGATACACAGATTAATAGAAATGGGTCAAATTAATATGTAAGAGTTAGCCAATAAGAAGCTAGAGCTAATGGGCCTGGCAGTGATTTGATTAACACAGTTTCTGTGTGGTTATTTTGAGTCTGGGCAGCCTCTGCCAGCATAAGCATGTATGGGTTTGTCAGTATGTGAAAGTGTGTACATGTAAACATATGGTTTTTGTCTGAGGATTTGTGTGAGTATGAGTGTGAATGCACGTGTGAGCGTGTGTATTTGTAAGACTGTGAGTCATAGTTTGGTTGTATGAGTATATGCTTAAGCGTGTGTGATTATGACTGAGTGTACATCTGTGGGTATGAGTGTGAGCATGTGTGTGAGTGCTGGATTTTGAGTGACCATCTGTTTTCTAGAGTGTGTGTGTGAGCATGTGTGTAACTATGTCTTTTACATGTTTTGGGTATGTGTATGTGTGTGTGTGAGCATGCATGTTTGAAAAAGTATGAGAGTATACGTGTGTGTGTATGATTGTGAGTGTAAGGATATGCATGAGTATGTATGAGTGACAGTCTACAATAGCATGTGACTAAGAATGTGGGTAAACAAGTGTGAGTGTGTATACGGGCTATGTGCAAGTCTTGTGTATATGGGTGTAGAGTGTTGTAGCAGCCTCTTCTGATGGAGGCTCAGGGATCTTCTCTCTCCATGTTCAGTGTACTTGTGGCTAAAGACCATCTTTAAGGCAATGGTTGAGATGCCACACTCTCCCAGGGGCCAGCCAGGCTCTTATCTGCCTTGACCCCTGCACTCCAGAGTCCATATCAAGAAGGGGCTTAAGTGTTGAGTGGGTCAGTGTTGGATGCCAAAGCATCTAATTTTCAGACAACCTGCAGCAGCCTCTCAGGTCCAGGTCATTGCTAAAAGATTGAGTCAGGAGGATCTATAAAGACAGCCCCTTCTCTAGGCCCCTTCTTGTGCCTTTCCTGTCACCCAAGCTGGACTTCGTGGAAATACGCTTATCAGGGCTCTAGTTTAACCCACAGTTATCTGTACAGAATATGAAATCTTGTTTATTTAGAACGTGTCTTCCCAAGAAACACGAAAGAATCCATTTGTGGAATAAAAGAAGATCAGGAGGAAGGGAAAATGAGAAAGGGGAGCAGAAAGGCAGGAAGAGAAGAAGGAAGGAGGGACAGAGAGAGGGACAGAGAGAGGCAGGCAACAAAAGAGTGGTGACAAACAAGTTACCTTTGGGGCAAGGCTAATTTATTTATTTTGCCGTTTCAACTAAAATCTTAACCCAGTCAATAACAGATCAGATAATCTATCTATTCCTAAATTTGTCTTGATGTGCTCTTAAGGACCTAGTACATTTTAACAAGTTGAGTTTTTTTTATGACTTTAGTTTCTGCGATCTTCCACCCTTATAACATTTTTTTTATCCTTTCCTTGAGATTTTAAGCGAGTCAGAGGGAGGGAAAATCTCTGTAGGGGTGATCCTCACAGTTTATTTTTGTTGTGTTTCTCTCAAATCTCCTTACATGTTTATATTAGATACTGCTGTGAGTCTTCTGTTATCCACAGAATCTTAAAAGGGATTATTAACATAGCTGTGGTTTTCTCCCTTTAAAATAAACCCCAGCTTAGCTGGAATTTGTATTTCTCAAGGGACATCTTTTTTCAGATACACATAATACTAAATATTTTAATCAAGTATGTGATCAAAAATATTTTCCATTTTACTTCTTTTATTTATTTAATGGATTCATGTTACTCATTCTTTTTTAGGCAAGAGTTAATTTGGAATAAAAGCTCAACTTCTATATTCCAAAATATGGGAAAATAATTTTCTTGTTTCTGGGACGTATATATTAACAGTATAATTGTGCATGTTGTCAGTGATCACGTATGGGTCAAGAATAGGTTCTAAATTACATGTATTAATCTTAAATTAAATTAATTGTTCTTGGATGTCTCTGTCAGCACAAAGGAGTTTAGGGTGTGTCTTGACAGGCTATGGGACTCCTCCTGGGCTTCTCATGCTATTTCAGCTTCTTCTCTTATAACCTGTGGTAGTTTGGATGTAATTGGCCCCCCATAGTCTCCTGGGGAATGGCACTATTAGGAGGTGTGGCTTTGTTGTAGTGGGTGTGGCCTTGTTGGAGGAAGTGTGTCACTGTGGGGGTGGGCTTTGAGGTTTCCTATGCTCAAGATACTGCCCAGTGTCTCGGATGACTTCCTGTTGCCTGCAAGATGTAGGAATCTCATCTTCTCTGGCACCATGTCTGCTTGCACACTACCATACCCTCCCCCCAGCCATCATGAAGATAATGAGCTGAACTATAAGCCAGCCCCAGTCAAATGTTTTCCTTTGTAAGAGTTATCACGGTCATGGTGTCTCTTCACAGCCATAGAAACCCTAAGGCATCGCCCAATGAAGTCAGTCCCACTTTTCCACATCTTTGAGTCCTTTAACACCAAGCCCAATGAGTGGTTCCTTGCT
Source organism: Ondatra zibethicus (assembly GCA_004026605.1). Classification (NCBI taxonomy): domain Eukaryota; kingdom Metazoa; phylum Chordata; class Mammalia; order Rodentia; family Cricetidae; genus Ondatra; species Ondatra zibethicus. Next base: position 52,117 of record PVIU01005642.1, on the reverse strand, counting down.
TTACCACAAGCTCAGAAAAAGACTGAATTGAGTCAAGAGTGGGTTTAGAAGCAGGCACTACACCCTGATCTTATTACCATCCTTGGTCTCTCTTTTGCTACTTTTCCTTCCCACAATTGTGCCCCCTGGCTCCACTTCTCTTTGTAGTCTGGTCTCCAACTGGCACTCTCTGCAAATACACACTTTGACTTCTGTTGCTTCATAAGTTGATGACCCCTTGTTGCTATTTATTCCTGCCTGCCCTTGTGCCCAGTCTCACGCATTGGTGTTCTACAGGTGGTTCTGACATAGCACGTCTGTCAGTGCTTAAAAACAATCAAGTGAGAAGGCTTTAGGGAATCAGAAACCAAGAGACAGGCACAAACTACCAAAACTGACTCAAGAGGAAACAGAAAATATGTACAAGAGTATAACAAATGAAGAGGTTGAATCAGGGTGTTTTGTTTTGTTTTGAGTACCCAAAATACAAACTGAGGCCAAGACTTCACCATAGAATTTGCAGACTATTCAGTGAAGAATTAGTATTGATTCTTTGTATACACATTCAAAAAGAAGGTTAAGAACATTTCCCAAAGACCCTGCTGATTAAGGAGTACATAAAAAAGAAAATGGAATAATGCATCCATATTAGAAAAGAAGTGAATTACTTTCAAAGATGGCATGATCTTGTACATATAAAATCCTTTAGAATTTCCCATAAGTCTATTAGAATCAGTAAAGAAATCAAGCAATGTTGCAGCAGGCAAGGACAATATGTGAACATTACATTTACTGTATTTCTACATATGCAATTATCAAGCTGAAAACCATCTATTTATAAGAGCATCAAAGAGAACAACACACATAAAAAAAATAATAAAAGACATAGCAATCTTCATCTCTATACACTAAAATCCCTCTGTAAAGAAAATTTTTAAGAATGCCAAGTAAATGAGAAAACATCTTATGTTCTTGCATCAAAAGACTTAGCACAGGCATGAAATAGAAAACAGTACTTTGACTCCTGGGTATGATCAGAAGTTGGCAAATGAGTTGGGACAACACAGGATAGACTCCATTCCAAAGAAAGAATGATTCAAAGAGCATTGGACATCACAGACTGTCATGGCACTGCTGACATACACAGCGAGGCTACCCAGAAAGGCTGCCTAGCAACAGAGCGAGCAGCACAAGGCTCCAGCCCTACTTCTCCTGAGAGGAAGGGTGTGTCAGAGATCTCATCCTAAGGCAGGCCACGTGGCCAACAAATATACGATAAAATGCCCAACATCTTTACCCATAATGGAATCAAAACCACATTGAGATTCTATCACTTTTCCCTGGACAGTACAATCAGAATGGCTACTGTGAATAAAACAGCCAATGAAAAGGGCAAGGATGGAGTTAGACACGGCTAATGGGAATGTAAATTAGTATAGCCATTCTGGAAATCAGTGTGGCAGTTCTGATAGATGATAAATGATTGATAGATAGATAGATAGATAGATAGATAGATAGATAGATAGATAGATAACAGTAGAACAAGCCCACAATTCAGCTATATCAATTCTGAGAAAATAACTGAACTGGATATGTAATGACATATCAGGGACATTTGCATATTCACACTTATGGTTAACACCGTCCCCCCAAATAAGAAAAAGACAAAATAAGGAATCAACTAGATGTCCATAAAGAGATGAGTGGATAGTGTTTTATTCAATTATAAAGAAAAACAAAATTGTCTCATTTGCAGGGATGTGGGAAATGAGCCAGACTCAGAGGATGCAAACAAAAGTCATAATGAGATACCGCTTCACACCTGCTAGGACAGCTAGAACCAAAAATCAGACAAGCATCATATTGATGAGGAAGTGGGTGGAAAAATTAGAATTCTCATACATTCTTCTTGGTGGTTTAAGTAATATAAATAGGTGAAAGTTCCAAAACTATGACACCTAAGGTTATTATTCAGCCCCCCCAAATGTATGCTCAAGAGAAATAAAAGCACATGACCAGACAAATACTTGCTTATATCAGTATTGCTCATACAAGCCAAAAGGTTAAAAAAGAATCCCATGTCCATCAGTTCATGAATGGATTGAAATGTGGATTGGCTGCAAAATAAAGCACACTGGGCCATGAATGGAAACAGAGCCTTTAGAGTTCTCTGTATGGGCTGCTGGCTGCCAGGGGAATATTCAGATGCCCATCCTTCTCCTTTTCATAAACAAACTGCTGCCTGACCATTCCTAATAATTCTGCTCATGTGTCTTTTGCTTTAGAAGGTCCACAAAACCAGACTGTAGCACAATGCCCGCTCTATGGGCTACATGCTACAGTTTGTGAGTCGGGCAAGGGCCTGGAGATTGACACAAACACACACAGAGACATAGGTTGGTGCAGGAGGTCCTTCTTTCTATGTGTTGCTTTCATTGGTGAATAAAGAGAACTGCCTTGGCCTTTTGATAGGGCAGAGATCAGGTAGGCAGAGTAGACAGAATGGAATGCTGGGAAGAAGGCAATGTGGCAGACACTATGGTTCTCCTGCCCGAGACTGACGCTGGGTAGAAGCTTTCCCAGTAAGCCACGACCTCGTGGTGACATACAGATTAATAGAAATGAGTTAGATCAAGAGTGAGAGTTGGCGAAGAAGAGGCTAGATATAATGGGCCAGGCTGTAATTTAATTAATACAATTTCCATGTGGTTATTTCAGGGGTTAAGCAAGCTGGGCGACCGGGAGCCGGGAGGCCGGGAGGAAAAGCAGGCCCGCTCCTCTTACTACAACAGGTGCCAAGAATGTTCCTTTTATTGTGTTCCAGGGCAGCTTATATAGGGTCTCCTTGACTAATGGCCACGTCCTAACTCTCAGCTGCAAGCCCACCAGAAACCACTCCCCTGCCATCAGGAATTCCTGAGGGTCTGGTGCTCAGAGCAGCTGCAAAACAAGTTGTTTGCTCAGAGCAGCTGCAAGCATAGGAAAACAAGTTGTTTACTCCGTCAGGCAGGGGGGTCACAGGAAATTCAGGGTCTGGAGGTCTACAGTCCCCAACACCAGACTAAGACCATGCCCAATGCCACCATCTCATTGGTGAACAGTTTAAAATGAATCTCTGGATCTTCCTGGTAAAGCGGGTTAAATCTATTCTAGTCTTAGTAGTGATGCGGTTAATCTCTGGACCTTGTGTCCTCAGCTGCTATTGTAATTTTCTCTACTTGAATTTCCAGTGGATTTCACTCTCAGATGGACCTGGAACAATCTGATTTCATCCATCGGAGTCCTCTTGGCTGCCCTCTCATCCCTTAAAGGCATCAAGAGTAGAGACACTAAATCCTTCTCCACCCACAGTGTGAGCTGGAAACAGACCGATTCTATGTCCCTTTCCTTGGTGATTCTGGGGTCTCAGCTCTCCAGGGGCAAGTGTTAGGTAGCTACAGAGAAATTAGCCATCTTGGAAGACACTGAGGACGAGCCCCCTCCTTAGCAATATCTCTCTCGTGCCAAATTTCCCGCACCAGAGACAGCTCTGAGAACCCCTGTTGAGAGTGCTGGCCTCATTGGGTAGGAAGAGCTATATATGGATGACTATGCCCCATCATCCACCTGCCCATTGAAGCAAAAGTCAGGAAAATTAGCCACGACTACGCCACTTTGAAAGGTTTTTCCATTTTAGGTTAAAAAAAGTAACAATTTTCTGATGTCATAGTAATTAGCATTCCAGAGCTAAAGTCTAGATCCTGCCACACCTTACCCCTGCAAGAGCCCAATCAGTGCAGGCCTTCAAAGATGGTTATCCCTCATCTGACATTCTTCTCCTCACTCACTAGCCTGTGTTTGCTCCTAGAAACAGCCAATCTCGGCGGAGAAGAGAAACATTTCAACTCTCTTCCCTATCTTGCCCTTCTACCCTGTAATTACTCTGCCTTGTAAGTGAACAGTGGTCAATGATTCTTACAAGACAGGTAGTTCCCCACACAATACTATCCTTTAAAAAGGGAACAAAGTATTGATGCATTGCTACCTCATAGATGAATCTTGAGAATGAACACTGGGCTAAGTGAAAGAGCACACGCTATGTGACTCGGTTTGTATATTGTTCAGACTAGAGAAATCTATATAGAAAGATTTCTTTAATTATTGCTTATGGCAAGAGAAAAAACTGTAGAAGGGACAGAAAGGGATAGATTAAGAAACAAGCTTTTCTTATGAAAATGTTCTACTCTTGACTATATTAATGGCTATGCATACTTGTGAAAACACTAAAAAACATTTTATTTATTTTTATAAGGTGAGTTATATGGTATATGAATTATATTTCAATAAATGCTGAGAGCAAACAATAATCAAATCCACTTAAGAGCTGCATTGATCTCAATTTTATGAAAAAGCTTTTGCTTCATGGATCTGTTTATTTTGCAATTAATGAAGGTCAGGGGGGCAAGCGAAAAAACATTGTTACTCAAGGACTCAGAATTTCTAGTTGTGACTCCAAAGACAAGTACAGAACCTGTCACAGCTTTCAAAGGAAGATTTATTTGCCTTATTAACAAATCAAGAGTGTTAAGTTTCCAGCAAGGAGGGTGAAATATTTGCTGAGTGTTTTAGAGAGGGGAGCTGGAAGGCTTAAACCTCTTTAGGAGTTTCTAGCACTTGAAGTCCTTAGAGAATTAATACATTAGAGTGCATTTAAAACATCTCAGTGTGACATCAGCAACCATCAGCATGAGCTGACCAGGTATTTCAAGCTCAAGTTAATTGCTGGATAAACTACTGGCTATCAGGAAAGAAAATAAATACAAGAATTGTTTAATTATAGAGGGGAAAGAACAGGATAATGCCTGAAGACTAAGCTGCAACAATACCTGGACAGGAAGATGATGTAACCAATTAAGAAGAGAAGAAAGCGAAGGCAAGGAAAGGCGTGGACAACACATTTAGCTGGGTGCTGGAAAATACAATCTGTTTCTTAGGATCAGAGACCCAACCTGAACCTTTTTGTGTTAAGGAAGAGGTTGCCATTGAGCTACACCCCAAACCCTGAAAATACTGTGATTTTAAACTAACTGTCCTCCACATTTACTGATGGGTGGAAATATATAACTATTTTTTATTATGTAGTAAGAAAACTGTTAAATACTGACATATATCTAGTGATATTTTAAAATACTGTCTTGCCTCTGTTTCCTATGTTTAATAAAGACAGGTTGAATTGGAGTCTAGATTCAATCTTATTTGCTTATGGTAAAGGAATAGTAAGAATAAACCCAGCCTCGAAAAGGGAACTATCTATACATTAATTTAAATGCAAATGAAAAGCAGGATCAGCAAATACTTGTCGACTCTAGGAAAGCCAGCTTGGTCTCTGTGTGAAGAAACAACGCTTGACTAATCCACACAAGTTCTTTCAGAAGGAAAAATAAACTTGTGGAGGAAGGAAAGCCATGCATGTATTTTCCTCTTGGAAAAGTCTGTACAAATTTTTCACACCAATGACTGTTTCTTAATTAAGTTACCCTTGGACCAGGCAGAGGGGTTTTTATTATGGATAAAGAATTAATGTCAAAGTAGCAGGGCAGGAATGTTATTAAAAGGAGAAGTGTAAATTGTGGTATTTCCCAACAAATCAATCCTAGGTCAATCTAATTTAATGGTTTATTATGTTTTGGAAAAGAGAGTACCCAGTAAAAAAATCTCTAAATTTGAAAGCGATATTGTTTAAGGGAGTGATCGGCCCGAATGACAGGCGTAAACTATACAGGCGTGGAATGGCAGAGTTTTGGCTCTAGCGTAAGTTAACAAGCACATTACCGAGAAAAATGTGCATGTTCCAGTTATGGAAATGGATTGGGCTGCTAAGTCCTCACGGGGCACAGAGATCTAGGCAGCACAAAGGCTGCTCCATAATGATCTCTCGTGAGCTCAGAAGATTGTTGTTGACGCTCAGAAGATTGGAACAACGTAATTGGAACTCCGACAACTGACATTGCTGATTTCTCTGTCCGCACCACTGCTGCCATGTCTGCTGGGTGTGTCTGGTTCTGAGCCCAAGCATAACAGGAGTTGGCTGCGCATGGTGTGCTTTTCTGTGTTGTAGAACAATATGATGCAGGATGACCACTCTGCATGGAGAGAAAGGGGTTGGCTGGACCCTTCGCAGTAGCCCAAATGACACTTTGTGGTCTCAGGAAACGGAAAAAGAGAGGTACACCAGCAATGGGTGGCATCTGTTACGGTTCACATAGGAAATGTCTCCCACAAGCTTGTGTTTTAACCTTGGTCCCCAGGGAAGTTCTGGGAACTTGGGGAGATGGGTGTAGCTGGAGAAAGCAGGTCGGTGAGGGTGGGTCCTTGAGAGTATTATTCTGATGGTTAATCTTGATTTTCAGCTTGATAACATTTAGGATCACTGTGTGTGGGGAGGAGGGGGATCCCTGAGCAGAGAACCAGTATTCATGTCTCTCTGTTTCCTGACTAAGGAAGGCCTCCATTTCCTGCCACCATGACCTCCTGTAAGCCGAAATGAACCCCTTCCCTGCTTCCTCCTCCTTCCTTCTTTCCTCCTTCCCCCTTTCCTTCCTTTTTTCCTTCCTTCCTTCTTTTCCCTCCTTCCCCTTCCTTCCCCCTTCTTTCCTTCCCTCCTTCTTTTCAAATAAACTTAATTAGTGGAATGCGCACAATTTTAAATATGCAAACAGAAAGTTAAACTTGGAGATGGGGGAGGAGGGCTAACACCCGTTCTGTTGGCAGCAATTTGTATATATGATCATAGGAGGAAAGAGAAAGTAATGACACACTTGTGACTTGCAAACAGAGTCAGAGGCAGAGAGATGGCTTTAAGGAAGTGACAGAGGGGGCCTTCTGAGCCAGGATCAAAAGCCAAGGACTTGCTTCCCGGTGAGACCTGGAACCAGGCCCAAAGCCCATAGACGTGCTTCCCAGTGGGACCTGGAGATCATTCATAATTATTTGAAGTCTCAGTTTTCTCATCTGAAAGAATGTCAGCTCAAGAAATCAGCTGCAGATTTGATTGGGTGACTTCAGAGGAAATCCCAGCCAGACTCAGTCCATCCCGGCTCACACCTGTGGCCCACATGCAGGGGGCATGGCCAGACACAGTCTCTATGGAGCACTGGGACTCTGCAGACCCAGAAGGGAAGGGAGGGGTGAAGAAGAACGGTCTCCAGGAGAAGTTAGTATTGCTTCATAGACGGTGGGTACAGGGAAGTGAAATTTTCTTTAACGCCAAAGAAGATTTGAGTAGAAAATAATTAGATTCCTAGGGTAAAGCATTTTCTCCCCTAGTGCAGGAAACCAACAGAAGGACTGGATCCAAGGGTGTTAAAATATAATAGAGTTAGAGTCACTTATTGCCAAGATCTTGATAACGAGATTCAGACACAGGAACCACCAACCCCAGCTGCCAGAATTTAAATCAAGTTAAGTCCAATCAACCTTCAGCATATTCAATGAGGGAAAACACTTTCTACAGCACCAGATCTGGGCTCCAGCAAAGGCTCTTCAGCCATGGGAACTCATAGCCCACTACAATGCTGCCTTAGCCTATGCTCCACGGCAATGACTTCTCGCTGGGGAGGCGGGCGTTTTGTTTGGAGATGGCACAGGGCCAGACTGAGCAGAGACTTTTGGAGGCACTGGAACCCTCAAAGTGTCTCCAGTCATGGTCAATGTGACCTCAGCTCACACAATTAGAGTCAGAGTAGTCATTTAAAGAAACAAGACGACAGGAAGGAGGACCCTGGGTCCGGAAGGACCACAAAATCCATCAAAACAGAGTTTGCTATAGGGGAAGTCAGGTGAGCTATTCAAAGGCTCTTAGCTCTGTTAGTAAACCAGATGGGGGTCTTAATTGGGTGAAATGACAGCTGGGTAATATTTCTTATTCTTGTGTACACAAAACAGGTTGGAACCAGCCTAGCATGGGTTGGCCAATTCCGTCTGAGGTAAGGAGGCACTCCCAAGCATACCTGACTCCTGGGAAATATGTTAAGTGGTAATGTTGATGGCTGGGGATGCCACAGATGTCAAACGTGTTTAAAAGTGAAGAAAACCCAAGCCTGCCACCCTTCGGGTGGGACACCATTGCAGGGCGTGTGAGTCCTCTGCTGTGGAGTGTGCCAGAGGACCCACCACGAGTCTCACCTGACACGGAGCCAGACAAGATGACAGGAAGCATGTTTCTTCATGAGGGTGATAAGGATGGAAGTTATCAGCAAGATCAGCTAGGAAGTATTAAGTTGGTAGTAATAGAACCACCATTTTTTTCCCAGAATTGTCTCCCTTTTTATTGAAAAACTTTTTTCATATGATATATTTTGATCCCTCCTCTCCCTTATTCTTTTTGCTTAATACCTTTGGAGGTGAAGCAGACACCATAACACAGACTCTCAGCTGGTTTCCCTGGGTTTGAAAACTGCTTTTTGTAGTGACTAAATGAGAGACATAAGTCATTTACATCCCTGTGCCTTGGTGTCACCATCATATACAGTTATACTTTTCTCATATGTTTACATATTACGTATTATATATATATTATGTATAAGATTTAGTAGTACCTACTTTAAAGACGTTCTATGAGGAATTCTGTGTGTGTGTGTGTTGTATGCTGTTTAAAGCAAGCCTAGAATAGCTATTATATTTCTTGTGGGCAATTGGAACCAAATATATATTTAGCATAAAGCAACCAGTATATAAACATTTTTAAGATGGAAACAATGCAGAACTATTCATAATCCCACCATTTATACAAAATGGAAACATATGGTATGGTTGGTAATAATAGAAACAACCATTTATTTTCAGAATTGTTTTCCTTTTTTATTGAAAAATATTTTTCATACATTATATTTTGATCATGACTTTTCCTCCCTTGCCCAACACTCCCTAGATCCTCTCTACATCCCTACCCACCCAACTCCATGCCCCTTCTTTCTGTCTCTTTAGAAAAAAACAGGCAAAACGACAAGAAAACCAGAATAAAAGAAAAAGAAAAAAAACACAAGAAACACACACACAAAAACAAAACAAAAGAACTCCACAAAATTGTAAACCACAAATTCAGGAGCCATAATCTACAAGCAAAAGAACAGTGGAACAAAAAAATATTCACAAACACAGTAATATGAGACTAAAAGCCTACAAAATTCCCATCTATTGCTGGCCGTGGAGCCCGCCCTTAAGGGTAGTCAGTATAAAAAAAAATAATTTTTCCTTTGAGAGCAGATGTCAGTTGGAGATAGTTTCTTGGTTAAGGCATGAGAGCTCATTTCTACTTCCCCCTCTTAGATGGAACCCCATCTGGCGTGGACCTGTGCAGGCCCGTGCACGCTGCCACAGTCTCTGTAAGTTCGTATATGTGTGTGTCCTGTTGTGTCTGGAAGACTCTGTTTTCCTGGTGTCCCCCATCCCCTCTGGTTCTTACACTCTTTCTGCTTCCTCTTCTGCAGAGCTACCTGAGCCCTGGGGGGAGGGTGTGATGAAGATATAACATGTAAGACTGAATCTTCCAAAATGTCTCACTCTCTGCACACTGTCCATTTGTGGGTCTATGTTTTAGTTCCCGTCTACAGGAGGAAGCTTCTCTGATGACAGCTGAGTGAGGCACTGATCTATGGGTAGGGCAGATGTCATTAGCAGTCATTTTATTGCTATGTTCTTTTAGCAAGACAATAGTATTTGCTTTTCCCCTAAGCCGTGGCTTTATTAATCAGGTTCTTGACCCCTTGAGCATGGTCTGGCCTGGTTCCATCTCATAGGGTAGGCCTTAAATCCAATCAGAGAGTGGCTAGTTACTCTGACAATATTTGTGCCACTGTTGCACCAGCTATAATGCAGGGTTGTAGATGGGCTATGGGCTCCCTTCTTTTCTGTAGCATGAAGAGTACCTTCTAGTACCATAAACACTAGTCACAAGGGGTGAAGGCTCTGGTTAAGCCACAGCTCAATTTCTCTGTATCCAATGAGATATATAAGTGTTGTTGTCTGTAGGCGGATTTTTCTTTGGGCCGCCAGCTCACAAATGGAGACCTATTATTAATTATGAAAGCTTGGCCTTAGCTTAGGTTTGCTTCTAACTAGCTTTTATAACTTAAATTAACCCATACTTTTTAATCTATGTTTAATTGTGTGGCTCAATACCTCACCTCTCTATATTGCCCATCCTGCTTCCTCCATGCTGGCTGGCAACCCTCTCTCCCACCTAGTATCCTCTTCTTCCTCTCTCTCTCTATGCCTGAAAGTACCACCTATACCTCCTGCCTAACTACTGGCCATTCAGCTCTTCATTAAACCAATCACAACAATTTATCTTCACAGAGTTTACAAATATTCCACAGGCCTTGCCATCAGTTTGTAGAGGGCAATCAGTAGCCTTACAATAGCTTTCTTGGGATGTCCGGGCTTTCTCTAGAGCCCCTTTGGCCAATGACTCTATTAGATGTAACTCATCCCTGACACAGGTTTCATTTGGTGACGAGAGATATCTAGTTAGGGATTTGTCTCCCCGGTTATATGGTAACTCCATTTAAATTCCTTTCATATGCTGGGCAGTGTACACCTTTCATCCCAGCACTGGGGAGGTAGAGACAGGCAGATCTCTGTGAGTTCAAGGCCAGCCTGGTTTACAGAGCGAGTTCTAGACAGCCAGGTCTACACAGAGAAACCCTGTCTTGAAAAACTGAAAAACAATCTTTCATATGTGTATATATTTTAAGAAGCCTCTACAATAGTAGGCTTCTGTCTGACCCTTCAAATGGCTCTTAGTATTATTGTCCTTCAGTATATTCCCCTCTTATCCCCCTCTTCCAGCCCCCCGCCACTGAATCCTCCTGCTTCAGTCTCTCCATAACTAGACATATTCCATTTCCCCTTCCTTAGGAGATCCTCCCCTCCCCGAGTCCCTTATTCTATAGCTAAACTCTTTAGTTATGTAGATGTTAACACACCAAGTAAGTGCTTAAAAGCTAACATCCACATGTAAAAGAAAACACACAATATTTGTCACTTGAGTTGCCTCACTCAGGATATGTTTTTCTAGCTCCATTCATTTACCTGTAAAGCTCATAGTTTTGTTTTTTCATAACAACTGAATAATACTGCATGGTGTAAATGTACCACATTCCATTAGCCACCCATCCATCTAGACATGTAGGCTAGAAACAACCATTTCCTGCTGCAACCGTTGTTTTTCTCCTCATTAATCATACAGGGCTTTATTATTGTAATAAACTACATTTCCTAGGCTTCTTTAACAATAAGGTTAGTCTTGTGATTAGACCAAGGGCAATGTGATAAAATGGGTGCTGAATGCTGCTTCCAGGAAAGTTCCTTAAACTGAAGGCTGAATTAGTTGGATTTTACATCATTGTGTCACCAAATTTACTCTTAACTATAGTTCAAGCTTGGTAGCATGGGTTGAAATCTCAGTCACCTTACAAATCTAAAATGTAAAAGCATACCACAGAGATGATAGAATGAAAGAATTGAAAAATAGTGGGTCCCCGAGGTCATAATGGAGTATCTTCTATCAGCCATGAACATCTGTCTTTGGGGCCTCTCATTTGATGAGACAAAACAAAAACCAAAGAACTCTTGCTATGAGCTAATGCTCTTGTAAAATGTAAAGATTTGCCACTTGTATTGGTTTAATAAAACACTGATTGGCCAGTAGCCAGGCAGGAAGTACAGGCAGGGCAACTGGACTAGGAGAATTCTGTGAGGAGGAAAGGCAGAGTCAGTCACCAGCCAGACACAGAGGGCACAAGGTGAGAACGCCACACAGAGAAAAGATACCAAAGCCACGTAGCTAAACATAGACAAGAATTATAGGTTAATTTAAGTTGTAAGAGCTAGTTAATAATAAACCTGAGCTAATAGGCCAAATAGTTTATTTTTTAACAGTTTATAATTAATATAAGCCTCTGTGTGTTTCTTTGGGACTGAACGGCTGTGGAACTGAGAGGGACAGAAACGTCCATCTACAAACACTCATTGGAGCTACTCGCTGCTTAGAATTTCTGTTTCCTATAGTTAAACCAAATCATTGAGTTCTTTCATTGCCTCTGCCCCATTTTCTGTTTCCTGAATGCTGTGGATTCCTTTCTCTTAGCTGGTTTCCTGTGTTGGTGGAGCATGGCGTAAGTTCATAAGACAAATATATAATAGGCAAACCTTTAGAGATTTGGGTCTTCAGATAAAATAGTTGTTTGGTTACTGTATTGAGGACAAAACATAGTTGATAAAGCAGGAGAGACACTTTTCTCTGCCTGGTGACACCCTCAAGATCATACACTACCCATGGCCAACATGGTGAACTCTGGCTCACCCTCTTGCATTACATCTTCAGCGGGTAATTTTTTGTGGTCCATGTTGAGTGCTTCAGCACCATCAGAAAGGAGGGAAACAGGAAGAGCAAGGCCAGCTCCCTTTCTTGGAGGACGGATGCATTTGCATCTGTCGTCCGTCCAGTTCTCATCACATTTGCCACAGTAGAGCTACCTGGCACATCCAGCTGCAAGGGAGGCCGAGAAAGGCATTCTATATTCATATCTAAATGTATATCTAATTTTAAAATCTAGATTGAAAGCAATTTCACTCAGATTTTGAAACTCTGCCCCCTTATCTGTAGATTGCCATAGTGTGTGTGTGTGTGTGTGTGTGTGTGTGTGTGTGTGTTTTACTGGGGATTGACCCTACATCCTCACACAGGTTAGGTAAGCACTCTAGCCTTGGCCAAGCCTGCATAACTTCTAACTGATAGTCTTAAATTTAAAAAGGTGACGCGTTTTGAAAAACGATTAATAGTATTATTAAAGTGGACTAAATGTGTACCATCTGACCTTGAAATTCTTCTCTCAGGTTTACGTGCAACAGAAAGAAGCAAGTATGTTTAGCTCAAAGTACATTAATAGAAACAGGACTCATAATAGCTCATAAATGACTTCTAATATCCATTAATAGAGTGGGTAAGTAGGTAAGTAAACACTAGAGTGAGGTATTATGCAGCACCAAGAATGGGCAGCTATTACTAGCTCTACAGCATGGAGGAATTTCACAATTACAATGTTGACTGAAGGAAGCTAGGCACTAGTTAATGTGACCTGTACTGTCCCATCTATATCTGTTACAGGAAATCAAGATAGTGGTTCATTTTGGAGGAAGGAAGCTGACCAGAGGGCAAGCCTGCTGGGGGCCTCTGAGATGCTGGTTGTTTCTCATTTCTTAACCTGGGTAATGGCTGCATGTGTGTGCTCAGTGTCTGAGTACTCATTGAGTTGTGTGTTTGTGGAATATTCCTTTATACTGTGTAAATATAAATCGCCGTGATTCGTTCAATAAAGAAGCTGACTGGCCAGTTGCTGAACAAGATAAAGTTAGGCAGGAGAGCCAAACTGACAAAGCTGGGAGGAAAAAGGGTGGAGTTTGGAGTGACTAACAGATGCAAAGAGAAGCAAAATGGGCATGCCATACTGAGAAAAGGTCACATAGCAAAGCATAGATAAGTAATATAGGTTAATTTAAATGTAAGAGTTAGCTAGTAACAAGCCTGAGCTATATTTGCCAAGCATTTGTAATTAATATTAAGTCTCCATGGCAGTTATTTGGAAACTGGTGGGTGGGAAAGAAACACCTGCCAACATGTATTTATGGTATGAATACCTTCTGCACAGTGGAGTGGTGACGGCGTCAGGAAAAGGGTCAGTCGGTGCTCCTTCAGGGACCTCTGTGGCTGTGGGAAGGTCCTTACCAGTCATTCTAAGCATAGAGAGGTGGCCTTCGTGTCCTGTGACACACTTAAGTCACTGGATGTCAGCTGCCACTCAGGAGGGGACAAAATTTGGGATGACTGACTCCCTTTAGCTGAAGACAGTCTCTGGAAGGGACCCAGCTGTCAACCATCCATAAACAATGCTCCAGGCAGTAGCCTGGAGGGAAAGAGGGTGCTGGTTCCCATCGGGTGCTGAGGCAGTCAGTACACTAAAACATCCTCTGTGTAATCGATCAGTTCACGTGGCAAGCCCGTGACACAACAGAGCCAACTTTTAAAATGTGGAAATTGACACGCAGAGAGGAGACCTGTCTAAATCACACAGCCGGTATTTGAGCCCAAGTTAAACTCATAAAAATCACGCACTTGCTGCTATACTAGCCTGCCTCAGAAAGGAAAAAGGGAAAGGGAGACGTGAGGGTGCTGGGACTGGCCTCAGCTTCCTTCACAGTTCTGTCTAAAGTCGATTGGGGATATTTGGGCAGTGGCCAAAAGCAGCCCATGGAGTTGCTGACTGACTGCGTTGGTGCTTACCAACCTTGGTAAGTGTTTAACTTCTGTGTGCTTCTGTTTTCTCATTTGTAAAACAACAGTGCATGCTCCCTTGTGATTATTGTGAAGTTTCAAGGAGGGGGAATATGGCTGGAGATGTGGCTCAGTGGTAGAACATTTACCTAAAAAATGGACGTCCCTGCGTGGGTTGAGCATGCAGCAGCATTTTTAAAAGGAAGAGGAGGCCTGGGGAGAAGGCTCAGTGATAAAGTGTTTCCCTTGAAGCTTAAGGACCTCAGTTGAACTCCAGAAGTCATGTTTAAAAAAAAAAAAAAAAAGTTGGGCATCGAGTTGTGCACACACGTCATCCCAATACAAGAGCTCTGGGGCCTTCTGGTCAGTTAACCTAGCTTACTTGATAAGTTCTGGGCTGGTGAGAGCCCTTTATCAAAAATAAAATTAGTGAGGCGTAGACGGCATCTCAGAAACAATCCCCAAGACTGTCTTCTGGCCTCCGCATGAGCATGGGCCTGCACCTGCACACACCATACACTCACATACAAAATAAAGAGCGAGCGAGGAGGAGAGAATAAATACAGGACCAGCCAGGCCTGGCGCTGTGTCTAGCCTGTGACAAGCACACAGGAACTTTAGCTATTTTTGCAATATTTTCATCTGCAGTAACTCTTGACAGTGCAGGATACATTGTCCTAGAGCTACCAGAAGGTGGCCAGGCAAGAGAGAATTCTCTCCTCCTGTCTTCAGAATGAGCATGACCTCATTCTAAACTACTAGAACCCTGAAGAAATAAAATCTGTATGATTGGTTTTATGATAGTCTTACTATACAGCCCATGCTGGCCTTGAGCTTCTCACCTCCTAGTTTAGGCTTCCAAGAGCTAGGATTAAAGGCATGCAATTCCACAGTAAGCTTAAACTAACTTCTTTTGTTTTCAGCCACTGTGTTTATACTACTTTACTGCAAAAGCCTCACAAAACAAACATACTAAATGTGTATCTTAGTCAGCTTTCTGTTGCTGTGAAGAGACACCATGACAACAGCACCTTTTTGTTTTGTTTTGTTTTTGTTTTTTGAGACAGGGTTTCTCTGTAGCTTTAGAGCCTGACCTGGAACTCGCTCTGTAGGCCAGGCTGGCCTAGAAACTCACAGAGATCTGCCTGTCTCTACCTCCCGAGTGCTGGGATTAAAGGTGTGTGCCCCTGCTGCCCAGCTGACCACAGCAATTCTTATAAAGGAAAACATTTAATTGGGGTGGCTCACAGTTTCAGAGGTTTAGTCCATTATCTTCACGGCAGGACATGGCGGCCTGCAGGCAGACATGGTGCTAGAGAAGGAGCTGAGAGTTCAACATCCTGATCCGCAGGCAACAGGAAAGGGTCTGTGTCATGCTGGCCAAACTTCAGCTTATAAGACCTCAAAGCCCACCCCCACAGTGACACACGTCCTCCAACAAGGCCACACCTCCTAATAGTGCCACTCCCTACAGGCCAAGCATTCAAACACATGAGTCTATGGGGACCATACCTATTCAAACAACCACAATATGTAATCTCGTTTGATAGCTTCCTATATAACCCACAAATGTAATTGCATTATCCATCAAGATGTTTTTGATTTGCATATATTCAAATTAAAATCATTAGAAGGCTTTCTGTTCATTGTGCTCTAGGAAAGTAAATAGATCCTGGATTCTATCCTCTTGACTAGATATGAGCAGGCCGTACCTAGGAGTGGGCTATCTCTCTGAATTATGTGGAAATGATGAATTTTTTCCCCTCAAAGCACACATGATAGGAGTGACAGAGATGGCCCAGTGGTTAAAAGCCTGGCTGTTCTTTCAGGGGACCCCAGTTCAACCCCCAGTACACGTGGCAGCTCACCATCATCCTTAACTCCACTTCTAGGAGATATGATCCCTCTTCAGACGTGCAAGCGGTGCAAAGATATGCATGCAGGCAAAACATGTATTGTCTTAGCTAGGGTTCCTTCCTATCGCTGTAATGAAGCAGCATGACAGTCGCCCCTTGGGGAGGAAGGGGTTGATTCTGCTTACACTTCCACAGCACAGGAAGTCAGAACAGGAACTCAAGCAGAACCGTAACCTGGAGGCAGAAACTGATGCAGAGAGCCCAGAGGAGTGCTTCTTACTGGCCTGCTTCCCATGGCTTGCTCAGCCTACTTTCTTATAGAACCCAGAACTACCAGTTCAGGGATGACACCACCCAAAATAGACTGGGCCCTTCCCCATCAATCACTAATTAAGAAAATGCCTACAGGCTGGCCTACAACCTGATCCTATGGAGACATTTTCTTAATTGAAGTTCCCTCTTCCCAAATGATTCTAACTTGTGTCAAGTCGACACAAAACTATTGAGCACCCACATAGACCTAAAAACAAAATACCTCAGTCTGGAGGTCAGAGCTGGCTTGTACATAGCAGCCAGGCAGAACTAAACGTCCATGTAGTGGGTTCACAGAAGATACCCAGGTGTACTGGGAACTCGGAAGACATGAAGGGAATCTTCTCTCAGGTTGGAGTTCCCAGCCTGCCCCATCTGTTAATTCTTACAGGAGTCAGGCCAAAAGAGATAAAATCTTGTGACTTTTTGCAAGAGAGACTAGAAATTTGGATTTTTTTAAAAATGTAATTGTCTTTTTATTTATTTTTTAATGTGAGCATCCATTTAAAGTTTTAAGGCCAAATAAAACACAGAAGTTTTGACCTCTAAGTTTGTCCTTGTGAGTTAGAACTTTACAAATAAAGGCCATTTCATTCCTTGGAGGTAGAGAGACATAATCTCGGCTTCAGAACACAATGCCTGGACGAGATATGGGAGAATTCTGGTCATTCCTTGCCGACAAGCCTTGAACATAAGCTACAGCTGCTTTGTTATCAAGTTGTCCTGCTGCGTGGAATAGTTTTGTAAAACCATCCCGCTAAGCATGCAGTGGCCAGGCTGGGTGAACGGAGGCTGCCGCCATAGTCTTGACAGCAATGTACAGTATGTAAAGATGCAATCAAAGTAGAAGTCTAAAACTTCTACTTTGGAATGAAAAACTGAAGAACGAAAGGGTCGGGAGAGGGTACAAGGCAGAGAAGCATGGGGGAATATGGTGGAAGATGCTTACAGCTTATTACATACTTGTGTGGAAATGGCTTTATATAAACCCGCATAATTTTTAAAAATTGAGAAAGAGCACTTCCTTTTTGGATCACTACAGTATCTAATGTTCATTGGCCAGGCTTTTGGGGTCTGTTCAAAGGGAAAGGACCTTAGTCTCTGCATTCCCTTTGGGGCTGCGCCTATAGCCATAGAAGCTTCCACGGTGTTACCAGAGGCAAGTACTTTAGGTGTTCAATCTGGTCTCCCCATTCAATTGCTCCCATGTCCATTAACTATCCAGTTGTGACAGAACAAGAGAGTGCAGAGGTTCCTCCATCTTGGATGCTTGCTAAGGCCATTTTAGGTTGAATTAGAATTTGATCTCCTTGATGGGAAGATTACCCGTCTATTTTAGGAACCCGAGGTCAAGATGCCCCAGCTAACTTATCTTAGCTTCTATGAAAAGGCCTGCTTGTGCAAACCTCCCCGTGCTGCTGTTGAGTGAGATACTAAGATATGGGTTTTAAAGGATTTTGTGTTAAAATCCCCTTACTCTAAATGCTAAATGCCAAACTTGGGTCCTAAATATCTGAGTGGAGCCCAACTGGAATAAAGACTTTCAGTTAAGTATAGACTGTGTCTGACTGGTCATCTCTGGTGGGTTCTCTGTTTTGGGGGTCTACCTGAAACCTCCAGAGACTGGATCCTAACATGTAGGGACCTCAGGCCCCCCAGGAGGAGGAAAGAGCACACTGGCTAGAGAGGACTCCTAAGGGGTGCATACCCCAAGATGTTCCAGGACCCCTAGAAAAAACTCTCAGCACTCTGAATACCCACACACACCAAAAAAAAAAAAAGTAAATTTTTGCCATCTGGTCTGAACACCTCTGGAGGTAAGTTTGGAGGGTAGGAAGCGTCATCTGGTTAGGACAGGAGAGGAGAGGTTGGATGTGACCATAGATCTTGTCCAGGACTAGACTCTCCTGGTCTGTTCAGGAGTATGAATGTGTAGTAGCCACCCTGACTGTCTTTACTATGTATCTATGTGTTTCTGTCAGTTCTGTTGGTTGGAGAAACAGAACTAAAATGGAAGGGGAACTGAGCTGTCCCTAGACCAGTCCCTGCTTCCCACAGACTCACCAGCTGCACCTGGCCACCCATCCTCCTTCCACAGTGGTTGTGGCCGTGTTACCTGTGGCCAATGGCTGCTGTTGCTTTGGCAATGCCCTTATCCTGAGCAGTAGGGACCACGGCGGCCACCAGTTTCCCTGTACTAACCAACAGCTTTCTCTGGTGTGAGTTAAACACCTCTGTCTGAAGACCTGTGACTTTTTATTGGGTACCCAAATCCTTTTGGCCCTGGCCAGATCACCCAGAGAAACCCCAAACCTCTGCCTGTTCTCTCAGCCCCTCTGAAGCAAATCCCCCTCCTTCGAGAGCTCCTTCCTGTCTTGTTTAGTCACCTAACTCCCACTTGTGGTCCTGGGACCCTGGACTGTTCCCCATGTGGAGATTGGGAGGGGCCCAGCCTCTTATGGGGTGGGGGAGTCCTGCCATCTAAGCAGAGTGAGCACTGGGAAGGAGGAAATGGTTTCCTGAGCTGTGCTTTCTCTCTCTACTCCCTCCCCTTCGCCCTCTAAGCAGCTGAGGAAGGGGGAAGTCCTTCTCCCTGTGGCACCTGGAGGACAGGAAGAGAAGTTCAACTCCTTCACCATTCAGTTTCCATCTCCCTACCAGTGACTTCATAATTGGAAGACCCCAAACTCTCCCTTTTCAGGGGAGCTGCAGACACTTATCAGTCTGTTGGAAACTGTTTTCTTTTTCTTTAAATTTTTTTATTGTTTTTATTGAGCTATATATTTTTCTCTGCTCTTTTCCCTGTCTCTCCCCTCCCCTTCAACCCTCTTTCAAGGTCCCCATGCTTTCAATTTACTCAGGAGATCTTGTCTTTTTCTACTTCCCATGTGGATTAGATCCATGTGTGTCTCTCTTAGGGTCCTCATTGTTGTCTATGTTTGCTGGGATTATGAATTGTAGGCTGGTTTTTCTTTGCTAAAAAAAAAAGTCTAAAAGCCACTTATGAGTGAGTACATATGATATTTGTCTTTCTGGGTCACCTCTCTCAATATGATGCTTTCTAGATCCATCCATTTGCCTGAAAATTTCAAGGTGTCATTATTTGTTTCTGCTGTGTAGTGCTCCATTGTGTAAATGAACCAAATTTTCCTTATCCACTCTTCAATCAAACAGCATTTACGTTGTTTCCAGGTTCTGGCTATGACAAACAATGCTGCTATGAACATAGTTGAGCACATGTCCTTGTGGCATGATTGAGCATCCTTTGGTTATATACCCAAAAGTGGGTCTTGGGGAAGGTTGTTTCCTAATTTTCTGAGAAATCGCCATACTGATATCCAAAGGCTGTACCAGCTTGTACTCCCACCAGCAATGCAGGAGTGTTCCCTTTACTCCACATCCTCTCCAACATAAGTTGTCATCAGTGTTTTTTATCTTGACCATTCTTACAGGTGTAAGATGGAATCTCAGAGTTGTTTTGATTTCCGTTTCTCTAAGGATTTGCTAAGGATGTTGAGCATTTCCTTAAGTGTCTTTCAGCCATTTTAGATTCCTATGTTGAGAGATCTCTGTTTAGGTCTGTACTCCATTTTTTTTATTGGATTATTTGTTCTTTTGATGACCAATTTCTTGAGTTCTTTGTATGTTTTGAAGATCATCATCCCTCTGTCGGATGTAGGGTTAGTGAAGATCTTTTCCCATTCTGTAGGCTGTTGTTTTGTCTTGTTGACCGTGCCCTTTACTTTACAGAAGCTTCTCAGTTTCAGGAGGTCCCATTTATTAATTGTTTCTCTCAGTGTCTGTGCTACTGGGGTTATATAGGAAGTGGTCTTCTGTGCCAATGCATTCAAATGTACTTCCCACTTTCTCTTCTATGAGATTCATTGTGGTTGTTTTTATGTTGAGGTCTTTGATCCATTTGGACTTGAGTTTTCTGCATGGCGATAGATATGGATCTATTTTCATTTTCTACATGTTGATATCCAGTTATGCCAGCACCATTTGTTGAATATGCTTTCTTTTTTCCATTTTATATTTTTTGCTTCTTTGTCAAAAATCAGGTGTTGGTAGGCGTGTGGATTGATATCTGGGTCTTCTATTCGGTTCCATTGGTTCTCCTGTCTGTTCTTATGCCAATACCAGGCTGTTTTCAGTACTGTAGCTCTGTAGTAGGGTTTGAAGTCAGGGATTGTGATGCTTCCAGAAGTTTCTTTATTATACAGGGTTGTTTTGGCTATCCTGGGTTTTTTTTTGCTTTTCCATATGAAGTTGAGTATTATTCTTTTGAGGTTTGTGGAGAATTTTGCTGGGATTTTGATGGGCATTGCATTGAATCTGTAGATTGCTTTTGGTAAGTTTGCATTTTTACTGTTAATTCTACTTACCCAAGAGTCTGGAAGATCTTTCCATTTCCTGGTAACTTTTTCAAATTCATTCTTCAAAGATTTAAAGTTCTTGTCATACAGGTCTTCGACTTGTTTGGTTAGAGTTACTCCAAGATATTTTATATTTTTTGTGGCTATAGTGAAAGGTAATGTTTCTCAATCTTTTTTCAGCCCATTTATCATCTGTGTACAGGAGGGCTACTGATTTTTTTGAGTTAATCTTGTATCCTGCTACATTACTGAAGGTGTTTATGAGTTGTCGTTGTTCCTTGATAGAATTTTTGGGGTCGCTTGTGTAAACTATCATATCATCAGCAAATAGCAAGAGTTTGACTTCTTTTCCAATTTGTATCCCCTTGATCTCCTTCTGTTGACTTATTGCTCTAGCTAGGACCTCAAGAACTATATTGAATAGATATGGAGAAAGTGGACAACCTTGTCTTGTTCCTGATTTCAGTGTAATTGCTGTGAGTTTCTCTCCATTTAGTTTGATGCTGGCTGTTAGCTTGCTGTATATTGCCTTAATTATGTTTAGGTATGTTCCTTGTATCCCTGCTCTCTCCAAGACCTTTATCATGAAGGGATGTTGTATTTTGTTGAAGGCTTTTTCTGCATCTAATGAGAGGATGATGTGGATTTTTTTCAGCTTGTTTATATGGTGGATTACATTGACAGATTTTCATATGTTGAACCATCCCTGCATCTGTGGGTTGAAGCCAACTTGATCATGGTGGATGATTTTTTTCGATGTGTCCTTGGATTCGATTTGCCAGTATTTTATTGAGGATTTTTGTATCAATGTTCATGAGTGAGATTGGTCTGTAATTCTCTTTCCTAGTAATGCCTTTCTGTGGTTTGGGTATCAGGGTAATTGTAGCCTTATAAAAAGAGTTTGGCAATGTTCCTTCTGTTTCTATTGTGTGGAACTATTTGAGGAGTATTGGTATTAGTTCTTCTTTGAAAATCTTGTAGAACTCTGAGCTGAAACTATCTGGTTGGGAGACTTTTGATGAATGTTTCTATTTCTTTAGCAGTTATAGGTCTATTTAGTTTGCTTATCTGGCCTTGATTTAACTTTGGTAAATGATATTTATCCAGAAAATTGTCCTTTTCCTTTAAGTTTTCCAATTTTGTCGAGTACAGGTTTTCGAAATATGACCTAATGATTCTCTGGATTTCCTCCGTGTCTGTTGTTATGTCCCCCTTTTCATTTCTGATTTTGTTAATTTGGATATTCTCTCTCTGCCTTTTGGCTAGTTTGGATAAAGGTTTGTCTATTTTGTTGATTTTCTATAAGAACCAACTCTTTGTCTCATTGATTCTTTGTATTTTGTTGATTTCAGCTCTCAATTTCATTATTTCCGCATACAACATACAGAGGGGAATCCCACATCATTTGTTGGTGTCGTGTTGCTCTTTGTGGTGTTGAGTGTGTTCTTACCTTGTCTACACATCTTTTACTCTGATTGGTGTAGTTGGGGCTGTGTCTTTGGTGAACAATCTTCCAGGTGCCTGTGAGTCCAAGGCTCAGATGATTGCTCCTCATGATGCAGTCAGGGCCATGGTTCCGGTCACCCCAGAGGTCACTTGGTGTTTTCGGAGGTCACTCAGCACTCCCGGGGTTTGCTCTGCAATCCCAGGGGGTCATTTGGGCCTGCTCCCACTGAGGTCACTGCCTTGGGCCTGCTCTGTCAGAGGTCCCTGGCTCAGGCCTGCTCTGGCAGAGGTTGTTGATTTGCTCTCAGTCCCACAGAGGTCCCTGACTCAGGCCTGCTCCCTCAGCGGTGGCTCCCTTGTACCTGCTCCTGCAGAGGTTTGAGTAGTCTCAGTTAAGCTACTGGCCTTTGGTCCTTAGGACCAACTGTGCTCCCCTAGAAAAGGACAAGCCAACGATTTGACTCATGCATATAGAACCAGTGGGAATGTATCAGGGCATGACTGCACAGAGGTTCCTCCATCTTGTACTCTTGCTGTGGCCACTTTAAATTGAACTAGAATTTGACCTCCTAGATGGGAATCTCTGTGGAAAATTACCCACTCTATTCTCTAAACCCAAGGTCAAGATGCCCCAGCTAACAGCTTCTGTTAAATTGCCTGCTAGTGCTAAACCCCCTTCTCCTCCTCCAGCAAACTGGTTAGATGCTGTTCAACTGCTTGCTTGTACAGACTTTTCCCTGAAGTTGGGTCCCAAATACCTGAATGTAGTCCCAGCCTGCAGGAATAAAGACTGTCAATTGGCTATAGATTGTGTCCGAGTGGTCACCTCTGCTGGGCTACCCAGAAGCACAGCATGGTAAGATCTAGTGGTCCATCAGCTTCCTTGAGCCTTTAAGCCTGCTGTTTGCATAACTTATGGCTTCTAGGAGCCTAGGGTAAAGGGAAAGGCATTTAATTCCTCTAAGAAACAAAAGCGGTCCATGACCCAGGATCTCTTAGATGCTTTAAAATATGTCAAAGTCTAAGAATATTCTAGAAACTCATCTCATTGTCATCATTTTCTTCCTGTAAGAAACAAAAGAGAGATTAGTCCCTTAAGGACTCTCAGGCTGTATAATCTTCAAGAAGACAATGTCCTTCAAGCACAGACTTTGAAGTCTACACAGGAGTGAGAAACCACTATCTCCAGCCACTGCAAGCTGGTAATCCAGAGAGTGGTCAAGATCATGGGTGGCAAACTAATGGCAGGCAGAGAAACGGGCTTTGTGTTGGGAAGGGCCACAGGGGCTCTTCCATCTCACTGGGACTCCACCAACTTCTTCCCCTGGGCTCAACAGAGTGCGTTCCTTGGTCGTCTTTAGACTGTGAACGGTTTCCACCTCAGATTCTTCACGAATGACCAACAGCACCCCTGCAGGGGACTATGCAGACCCGAAGAGGAAAATGTGTTTTCTTTGGAAAGCAAGCAATATGCTCTTACATTTGCATTTCAAAATTGAGAAATATCCTTGAGCAAACTGCCAACTCCTTGCAGAAAAGATAAAGGCGCTTTTTATTCTACTCAGAACAAAACGATCCTGGCTATTCTAACGGAATGCTAACCTTGTACCGTTATCTAAGAATTTGTTACACATTTTGTAAATCCTTCTAGCTGGAATGACTCTGATTAGATAGGTAATTGTGATTTCAAATTATGGCATTTACCCAGGAAGGGTTTTGAAGCATGTGCTCTTGTATATGCTAACTAGAAATCTAAAGGAACCAACTCTCTCAAGGCTCATGTAGACTGTGAACAGCCATGCGCTCTGTAATCCAGTACAGAGGGCATCCCGATTTCAAAACACGTCCAGTTCTGTCGGCTGTGGCTCTGGCGTATACAGTGATGAGTGGGCTGACCTCATCATCATCCTGTCTCTGCTCAAGCTCAGGAGACCACACTGTCCAATGTTCAAATCCCAGAAGTTAAGATGTGACAACAACCCCTTTCTCTGTTTTCTTTCTGGTTTCCATAACGTTTTAAATATATTTTTATACCTAAAATGTCTTTTGATCCTATTCACTCCCCACCACTACTCCTAACGCCTTCCAATCAACTCCCTACTCCCAATTTTATGCCCTCCCCACTTTAAAAATAGCCCACTGAGTCTACTTTGTGCTGCCCATATACCAGTGAGTGTGGGGCCATCTGCAGGAGCATGGTCAACCTGCCAGGGGCTACACCCTCAAGAAAACTGACCCTCCCTTCTCCAGCAACCATCAGCTGTTAATAGTTCCTCCGGTAGCCATGAAGTTCACATTTTAAAATTTAATAGTGAAGTTATGTTAATAAACAACCATTTCAGAATTTTTTGAAAGAAAAGAAAACACACTGGAATCGTTACCAGTTGTATTTTTTTAAATGTTTTTCATGTTCAAAACCGACAATGGAAGCAAGTATAGGGTTTGAGGAAACTCAAGAGAGCTGTTTCGTTCTCTAACTTTACAGGTGAAGAAAGTGGGCCGCAGACTATGGTTAACCCACATACTCAATGTGGTACTTCAGGGACTTCCTCTCCAAAGACGGATGTTATAGTCTGGTCCTCTAACGTCAGCTGTGCTACCTGTCACAGGATCTGTCGAATCTGTAAAGATGAACTTAAGGGTCTATTTTGGAGTGTTGTTATTCTATATATCAGCTAGGCATAATACAATGTGTTTCATTATGACATTTTCATACATGTATATTTCATCATAGTCACACCCCTCAAACTCATTACATTTCTGAAACTGGCCTCGAACTCCTGAGATTGTTGCCTCCATCTCCTCAGTCCAGGGATGATAAGCATGCACCATTGAGTCCTGTACTTCCTTCTTGTGTACACAAAAGCATAAAGACACTAACTAGAGTGGCCAGAACACAACATTCCAGCAGGGTGGCACTAACCTGAGATCCAGTCAACAGTTTTCCACGTCAAAAATTACCTGGAGTAGCAACAGCCAGGGTTCTAAGATAGCAATACCCTAGGCTTTATGTCATATGTACACAGATAAACAGACATAATTTCTGACATATCTTACTGCGTGGATGGGCATTCTAAAATAAAAGGGTCCCATCAAATGCCAATGTATCTAAGTTTAAACACCAGAGCGGTGGATTGTATTTTCTTAGAACAGAAATTAAAAACTTCTACTCTCCTTCCTTTGACATTTGCAAATGTGTATATTTCCTTTTATGTTTTATTGTTTACTTTGTGTGTATGTGTGCAAGTACACACGTGTGCCGTGTGGGTCCTGAGGACGGACCTCAGGTAGTCAGGCTTGGTGGCAAGCACCTTTACCTGCTGGGCCATGTCTCCAGTCCCATATTTCCATTTCTCTCTGATGGTCCCACAGAATTATGTCCAATATTAGTGTTCTCTTTTCCATATGGCAGTGGCTGGAGATTTAAACTAAAGCCTCATGTATGCTAGGCAAGAACTCTGCCTTGGGCTACATAGGAACTCATAGAGTTCCTATTACATATTATTCTCTCTGTGTGTGTCTCTCTCTGTCACTGTCTCTCTTTGTGTCTCTCTGTCACTGTTTCTCTATGTCTCTCTCTATCTCTGTGCACATCTCTCTGTCACTGTGTGTCTCTCTGTCTCTCGCTGTCACTGTCTCCATCTCTCTCTGTGTCACTGTCTCTCTGTGTGTATCTCTCTGTATCTCTGTCACTGTTTCTCTATGTGTGCATCTATATCTCTGTCAGTGTCTCTGTTTCTCTGTCGCTGTAGAGGCATGCATATTTGCATGCACATGCATTTGTATGTAAGGAGACCAGATGTCTTCCTCCATAACTTTTCACCTTATTTTCTGAGACTCAGTCTTACCCTGAACATGGAACTTCAAGCACCTGACTGGCTGGTGAGGGGTTAGAAGGATCCGCCCACGTCTTTCCTCCCTGCTCCCAGCCCCAGTGTGCCTAGCTTTACTGGGTACTGGGATCCAAACTCAGGTCTCCAAGCCCTCGTGCTCTCATGGACTGCTCTGTGTTCCCCTCTGCACCCTCTTTTTCTTTTGTTTAAAGTTTCTTGTTAGCTGGGTATGGCAGCGTGAGCCTGTAATTCCAGCACTTGAGAGATGGAATGCTGGAAGATCTGGAGTTCAAGGTCATCCTTGGCTGTACTGCAAATTCTAGGTCATTAAATTACTACTCCTTACCCTTATATATCTCTTTCAACATATGAAAGGAACGGTATTTTATCCTTTGGGCTTAGATACATTGAGAAAACTGATCAATTTTAATTTCATTACATTTCTGCCAATTTTCTTTTGAGTAAAATGTTCCTAATCAGCATATGCTATAAAGACATTTTAGACAAAACTTGGAACTGAACACATGGCCCATTCAAGTTATGGGAAATACCTGCCAGATACCCCAAACAGCTTCCTAAACTTCAATGTTTAATGTACTTTTAAAACATCTCGTGTGTATCTATGGGTATCTGATATGTGTGCATTTATGTCAAGCTTGAGAATGCGATGTGGGCGCTCAGATGATGCAGCACACTTAAGGAAGTCAGGACAACCTCAAGTTTTGGTCCTTGCCTTTGACGTTCTTGAGATAAGGTACCTTGTTCATTGCTGCATATGCCAGGCTCTCTGGCCTGGGACCTCCAGGGATTGTCCTGGGTCCCATCTCACTATAGGAGCATTAAGTTTACAGGTTACACTTGCTGCTATGTCCATCTTTGCTTTGCTTAGTCCAAACTAAGGCCCCCATGCTTATACGGCAAATGCTTCACCCAGTGGACTGTCTCCACAGCCCTTTAATTCATCTCAAAATTCAAATTCACATGTTAACTGATGTCTAAAAAGCATTATTGAAAATCACTAAGAAATACTTTCAAGAAAGTATCACACAAAATTACCCAAAATAATTAAATTCATATAATTAATTATAATTCAACCAACACACCCATTTTATAGCATGCTTTCAAACATGAGCAAGGTGGCAAACACATTTTCTAGGTTTCTATTACTTAACTTATAGAAAAGTAACAGATGTGTTATTAATTTTTTTGGTTGTAAAGCAAGCACTGCCATAAAAGGCATAGTATTCTCTTTGTGAATTTATTTTTTTTCAAACCCTGGTGTTCATTTTCTGGGGCAGGAGGAGGGGGGGCATGCATCAGAAATAAAAACAAAAATGAAACTCCATTAAGAGGAAAAAAAACAGAACAGAAAAGGAAAAATCATTGTAAGAGGCATGTCTGATAAAGGACCTGTATCCAAAACATACAAAGAACTCTAAAACTCAAAAATAAGAAAACAAATGACCTTGCACAGAAGTAGACAAAGATCTGAAAAGATCTCACTTCAGCAAGGAAATGTGTAGTGAGAGAGGCCAACTAGTTATCCAGTGTGCACAGAGCCCTGGGTTGGAGTTCTCGCACTGTGTGAACACTCTTGGAGCTGCACACCTGCAGCCCTGGCACCCAGGAGTTGGAGGTGAGAAGATCAGAAATTCAAGGTTATCCTTGGCTACATAGCAAGTTTGAAGCCAGCCTGGGATACTTGAGATTCTGTCTCCAAAAAATTAGACAGCTAACTAGGTAGAGAGAGAGAGAGAGAGAGAGAGAGAGAGAGAGAGAGAGGCTAGATAGATAGATATAGGTAGATGGATGGATGGATAGATAGATAAATAGACAGACAGACATCTCTTAGAACAACTAAAACACAAAATATCAACAACAAAATGCTGGAGGAGCAGCAGTGGAGAGGCAACAGAAACTTCCACTGCCTAGGACTGGGCATGAACCTGCAACCCCAGCAGGAGAACACAAGTTGGAAGTCCCGTTTCCATAAACTTTTCACAACTAGTGAGAACACGAACCCGCCTGGTGGTTACTCAGAAACCCTGCCATGCTCTGCTGCTGACACAATTGACACACACAAGTAAGCGAGAGATGTAGATTGTATATCCACACAAAGTTCTGGTTATAACTTTCTAGAGCAGCTTCCACACAATCGATAATCACGTCACTTGAGAGAAAAGGCCTTTATATTCCCAGTATCTAAAACCTACTATGTGCTCAGAGAATGCTTGTTAATTAAGCAGATGAATAAACCAAGCCTTTTCAAATAATTTTGTGAGTCAGGCAAAGTGGCAACACCTTTCATCTCAGCACTTGCAGGGAAGGGAAGATCCGATCTCTATGAACTTGAGGCCAGCCTGGTCTACACCATGCTATCCAAGTCAGCCAAGCTTGTATAGAAAAACCTTGTAAAAAGTAAGAGTTTTGTTGGAGGGGGGAGAGATAGGAGGAGTGAGAGGAGGGAAGGAAGGGAGAACTGTGGTTCTTATGTAAAATGAATAAAAAGATTTTTTTAAAAAAAACTGATTTTTACAAATTTTTTAAAAAGTAAGAATTTCATTTTTGAAACAAAACAAAATCCTTCACGACATTTGGAACACCTGTTAAGAGTTATTGCTGCCTAAAGCTCAACTCTATGATAAAGTATCTTGTGTGGTTAGGCATGGCTTTGTAAAAGACACTAAATAAATCTCAAACAATTTAAATAACACACTAACAGAGCACGTGATAGGCAAATCGCCTATAAATGCCAGTGTGGACAGCTACACTTTGCGGAGAATAGCCTTAGGCCTTTAACAAAGGTCTTGTCACACACCAGTCTATTCTTACTGTGAAATCACTAAGTAATTAGCTGAACCAAGACCGGACCTGCTTCCTTACTGCACACACGTGCTCTGATTGCAGGTCATGCATCATGTTGAGATAGGCAAAGGTGGCAGCAAGCAAGACTTTACCAGTAATGCTGACGCCAAGTTCTCCCTCTCTTGTGAAGAAAAAAAACAGTGTCTGGGAAAGCGAATGTTTAATATGCATGAGATCATAGGTTCAATCCCCAACGCTCTTGCCCGCTCACACACAAGTACACTCACATATACACACAGATACATACGTAAACACACACACATACATACACACATACACTCACGTGCCCATACGCACACACACATTGGTATCATTCTCAACATTTGCACTGTTTTGCTTTTTCTGTTTAAGTTTTTATCTGTCAGAAATTCAAAGCGTGTACCTTTAACTCCCTCAAACTGGAAGCCATTCAAATGGTCCTCCTTAGGGGGAAGGGTTAAACAAGGTTTTACACAGTAACAAAGACCGTGGAATACCACTCAGCCTCCCAGAAGAACAAACTGCTTATACAGAAAACAACACAGGTGGGCCTGGAAGGAATTGTGTCGAGAGGGGAAAAATCAAAGGCCTTGTCAAATATTTACATATTATATTATTCTATTTGTGAAAGTCTCAAAAGTGACAAAATGACAGTGTCGAAGAGCAGATCGGGAGTTCTGGAAGTTGCATGTGACGGGAGGGACAGTCATGATGATGACAGAGGACAAAAGAGTTCAGCGTCCTAACTGATGGTTCCAAGAATCCACACGTGCTCAGACTGCACAGAACCTTACCCCCAAAAGCCCTCTGACATCTGACTCTGCTCGTGAATTACACCCTCATCAGTCTCCTGAATTGGTGTATACTATGTGCAACAAAGGAAGAGTTTACCTTCAGGGGAAATCACCTGAAGCTTCTGGGAAATCTCTCTACTTTTGCAACTTCTAATAAATGCATAGTGACTTTAAAATAAAATTCTTAAAAAAATAGTAACGGGGTGGTGCGACGCACATCTTTAATTCCAACACTTGAGAGGCAGAGGCAGGTGGATCTCTGTGAGTTCCAGGACAGCCAGGGCTGTTACACAGAGACACCCTGTCTCAAAAACAAACAAACAAACCAAAAAGTACACACAATTTTTAGTAAAACAATTGATTCCGTGCACACGCATGCCTTCACTTTTTCCTGAAGACCCTCTTAAAGGATCAAAGGAATAAAATATACGTTCACACCAGTATGTGATCACAGAAGCCAAGTAACTAGAGGGGATGGAGGGGTTGGGGTGGGGATTGGAGGGTGGAGCTCAAGGACAGGACATTGATCTTTACATTGGAGAAAGAAAAGGAAAGAAGCTGTATGACAAATGAATACAAGATGCTGTTTATAGCTGTTTCTCTGGTTCAGAGCCAGGAACAGTCTGCAGAGATGACTCCCTCTGCACAAGGGCACCAAGAAGCTCATATCCACTTGGACAAGTGACCACAAGGCCACACAGCTGGAGAAGAAATGACCCAAGCTGCCGCTGGCCTTCTATCTTTGAGGCAGGTGCTTGGCGGTCTGACTAGATGCCAGGCATTTGGAGAATCATGGGAAACTTTTAAGAGGGCAGAGCTGAGAAGAATTAGAGGGATGGTTGACGATGCCCTCAGAGGAGCACTTGAAGGCTGGGCTGTGGCACAAAACCTCATAGAAGCCCTGCCCTCAATGTCTCAGGGTTCCAGGTTTGCTCTGTGGACTGACAGGAGTATTAACTTGATTTCTAGGGTCTGCAGTGAGGCTGCAGACCTCTAGTCAAACCAGCAGTCCACACGCTTGGTAGAGCAACAGAGTCTTCCCACCAAAGAAGATCAGAAGTCAAAGAATAAACCATCCAAATTAAGCAAAGTGCCAGAGAGAGAGCAGAACTACCGCCCTACAAACTCGGCCTATATCTCCCTATCTCTCTGGCTCAGTCAGGTGTCCTGCCACACCCAGATGTTAAAGCAAAAAAAGGAAGGAAGAAAAGAAGGAAGGAACGAAGGAAGGAAGAAGGAAAAGAAAGAAAGAAAGAAAGAAAGAAAGAAAGAAAGAAAGAAAGAAAGAAAGAAAGAAAGAAGAAAAGGGAACTTGCAAATCACCTGCACTGAGAAGCTAGGCACAAACCCCAATATTTATCTGTGGTGTGTATTAACTAGAAAGTTTCCCATCTCTGTTGGGTGAAATCTGAAAGTGGAAACTTTGAGTTAGAGAAGCAGTGATGGTTTTCTGTGGAGCCCTGCTAGTCCCCCTAGCCTCTGTTATTTAGCCGGTTAAACCTTTGATACCAGCAGACTTAAACATATTAACTAATTCAGAGTTTACTTTCCAAAGACTAAAGACAAGAGTGTGGTGGCATCTTCTGAGCTTCCATCTGAAGTTCCCAAGAGCAGAACTGAGCCCTCTGCGTCCCCGACACACCGTGCCCTGCCCAATATAACTTGAAACAGCAACCCTGAAGCCCTTTCCAACAAATTACATCAAGACAAGCCAACACAAAGGCAACTGTCTTTCCCAGTTTCATGTGGGGATTGCCTGGGAACCAGTCCTTCCATACCTAATTATAAAGCCAGGTTGAGTTACAGAACAAGACACTGTGAAAGTCAGTGTTCAACAAGCAGAACAAACATGCAAAGATAAAACGCAGTGGGCTCTTACCCGAGAGTCATTGCCAGCAGCAGGAGAAATGGCTTGCCTTCAGCCAAGTTTGGGGTGCCCTAGAAAGCTTCGTATCTCTCCTGCAAGACAGTTCCCAGAACCCCAATCTCCTCCACTCCTTGGCAAGGTATTCGTATAATAAGTAAACTACATTTCCCAAAATTCTCTTTGCCCAACCCTGGGGCTATACTTTAAAAAGCTATACTCTAGAGCAGGTTTTTGTTGTTGTTGTTGTTGTTTTGTTTTCTTTTGTTTTTAAGTAAAAATGTTCAACTGTGACAACCTTTGACATGCAGAATTGATGCAACTCATTTCAAATATCATCTTATCACTAGTGCCCTTGGGCTTGTTTTCAAAGATAAAGACTCAGGAGCAGACCTTTCCTGGATCTTTGTAACAGAGTCTAATGATGTTTGCCCTCACTATTATACATTGCCCTAGACTAGATGAGTGGTCACTAACCGTTAGCATGTGTCAGAATCTCCTGAGCTGCCTGTTGAAACACAGCCTGGGATCCACACCCACAGTCTCTGATTCAGTAGGCACGGAGATGCTCCAAGAGGGTTCATTGCTTGCAAGCTCCCCAGGGATGCTCATGCTACTGGTCCCTTGATCACACTTTAAGAACTTCTGAGATGCTGGGAACAATGCTCAAACTCCAGTGTTCCCCACCCCTGGGACTGGCAAGATGGCTCGCTGGCCAAGAGGACCACTGCTCTTGTAGAAGACCATCCACAGCAGGGTAGCTCAACCTCCTGCAACTCCAGTTCCAGGGAATCCTCTTCTGGCCTCCTCTGGCATTGTACACACGTGTGTGCTCACACATACGTATCATACAGGTGTGATGGCTCTTCTCAAATCCTCAACCCAGGAGTTCTCCACTCCCAGTGCTTTTGTAGCCAAAGGCAGGTTGGAAGTGCGAGCCGGCTAATAGTCACATCAGGCTTTAGTGACAGTGTCTAGTGACAAATTAGTATCATATATCTAATTCTCTGTCTACCTTGTCCATGATTCGTAGGAAACGCCGCCCAAGCCCTGTGCTCCCGCCTGCCAGTTATAAGGCCATCGGGCTTCAGAACTGAGCTTCTCACATGAATAACTTTCACTGTGCCCTGGGGGCCATGTAAACCGCACTTTCCACTGGATTTTCGAATTCATAGCCCGCCTCCTTCACTCTTCATAACAGAACTCAGCAACTGGAGGCCCTTGAGGAATAAGGAAAAGAAAAGAACCAGAAAACAAATTTGTTTTTCTTTTCATTCCAGGACCACGAAACTCTTTAGACCGTGGTTCACAGCTATCCATTAGCTGAAAACATATGCACAGATAAGCCACTGTTTTGGTAGAGATACATCTTCTAAATACCACTAAGTCTGACATTGCGCTTGTCCTTGAATTGAAGAACGATTCCGTGTTATTGTCTTAGCCTTGAGTGTGGTTGTCAGTGCTAATAACTGACGGACTCCTTTGAAACAGAGATGTGTCCTGATTCACAGCCCCTTTTAATCTGTTGAAAGCTCAGAGTTTCAAGCTTGTACATTGTTACACAAGCGAGAATCCAACTTTCTGATTGTTTTTGTAGATACTCTTGGCCATGCTAATAGTAAAAAATCTAGGCTTAATCTGGATTCTGGAACTGTAGTGAAAGCCACCACTCCATGGGAATCCCAGCAAAAGACATGGGAGATTCACCCCTAAGCGTGGAGTCTTGGATTAGTGCCCAACTCCCAAGTGCTCTGCCTAATGTTTTCATGTTAACTGTTTATTATTTGTGGTGCTGGGGATTGAAACCAGGGCCTGGTATAACAGGGGCTGAGAATGCAAGTTAGGAATTCCAGTGGATGATTTTGTCAGCACTGGGGCAGCAATCACAGCCATAGGAGGGGGTCTTCTGCAGCTCAGCACTGCAGGGGGCAACTGTTACATTGGCTGGAGTGCTAGCAGCCCCAACAGAAGCAGAGACATATTTCCTTAAAGAACTTCCCTGGAAGAAGCTTTTAAAAAGCATTTAAGGCAGACTAGGTATACATTTTTTTTTTTGGGGGGGAAAGCTCTCTGCTTTGTCATTTGTGTTTCAAATGCTCTTTATGTGCAGGGTCAACCGTCCTTCATTGCAACATAATTTATAAGACCCTTAACACATAACTCATTGATTATTAAAAACATTCAGGACGGTTCACATCGAAATGCACGAGCTACAACACTTTTAATATATGCACAGCAGGACCGACAGTGGAAGGCTCCTGGAAGTTTTGTTTTGTTTTTTAATTTTAGGGTAGGCAAACATTTTTGGGTTTCAAAGTTATACTATGATGACCAGGCTGGCTTTGAATTTCCAGACTTCGATTTCCCTGCCTCAGCCTCCCTACTAGCTAGAACTATAGCTACCTCCATCCTCAACTTTACTCTTACACTTTGTGTGTGTTTGTGCATGTGTTACACAGCGTTTAGATATAAATAGCAATAAAAGGCTAATTCAATTCATTTTGTCATGCTCTTAAGAGACTTCCAACTGTCAGCTCCTCACACTATAACAAAGAGGTAAAAAACGGGACCCAAGGGAACAGAAATTGCATGAAGGTAAAAATTTGCCTATTTTTACTGAGGCTGAGGATTGAACTCAAGTCATCGAGGTGAAGATAGGCAATAATCCAGATAATTCTAGGAAAGCGGCTGTGATCCTTTGCTAGACCCTGAAACAATCCAGACCACAGGCTTCTGGTCCCAGTATGACAAAAGACCTCCGCGAACAAGCAAGCACAAATGCATGCCAGCATCACGCTGGGTAAACACTGGGGTAGGTGGTTGCTGGCACAGAGTGAGTTTTAGGTGTTTGAACCTCACATCCCAAAAATGTCTGTGCTACAGACCTGGATCACAAAGCCATAATTCTTCCATTAGGGAGTATCTCCATTCGGGTCAGAATCGGCACCCTTCCGGCTCATTCTTGCTCTGCCCCCATTCAGCCAAACATAGAGTCCTCCTCCAGAGGTCATCGCTCTGTCTCTGTCTTCTGGCGGTCTGACAGTTCAGGTCACCACGGACTGCTGCTGGGATGACTGAAGTTGACTCCCAACTTGTCTCAAGGGTACCAGCCTTTTCTTGACATCTCAAAAGTGCCAAATCCAGTCTTTCTAAGATATGAATCTGACCATGACAAACCCCCAGTTTAAAATTATTAGCCAGAGATGTGTGCGGTGGTGCGTGACACAGAGGTGGGAAGGTGACTTTAACACAGGAACTCTGAGACTGTCCTGGGAAGCCAGCTGGAGACGATATAGCCCTCAGGATGAGCGTTTACTAGGTCCTCGTGGTCTAGTTGCTGTCTCTTGCTCTCCACCGGCGCACTCTCTTTCCTCGCTCTTGTGTCAGCTTTCCACTCCTGTGACACAGATTCAATGAATTACTTTAAAGAGAGAAAAGGCTTCCTCACAGTGCTTACCCACAGTTCCGTCGGCTTTGGGCCATGACTAACCAGCCTGAGCCTTGGCCTGGGCCCCACTATTATGGAGTGTGAAGTGGTTATTTGATGACTTGAAGATCTCCAAACACAACCTACCTCTTAAAAGTTCTACTGCTTCCCTGCATCAGCAAGCTGAGTACCAACGCTCTGATGCTTGGACATCTGGAGTATTGCAACCCACTGTTCTGACTCCAGTGCCTGTTCTTGCTTGGTTTCTCCTGCTGCAGAAAACACTATGACCAAAAGCAGCTCAAAGAGGAAAGGGTTATCGCACCTTACCCTCCAGGCAACAGTCCATCACTGAGGCGAGACAGGTAGGAGCCCGGAAGCAAGGGCTGAAGCAGGGTCACCAAGGAACACTGCTTGCTGGTTCTCCCCCAAGCTCACCTTCAACCACCTTTCCAGCCCAGGCTCACTTGCACAAGGATGGTGCCACCCACAGAGGGTAAGGCATCCCTCATCCATCATCAATCAAGAAAATGCTCCACAGAGACACCCACAGGCCGATCTGATGGATCCAGTTCCTCAGCTGAGCGCCCCTCCTCCCAGGTGTGTCAAGTGACACACGGCCCCCTCTCAGAACCTCCCCGCTACACTTTTCCAACAACCCCAAAGACTATAAGCTCTTCCTTATACATATTTTATACGCATCTACATATTTCATGAATGCCTGAAAGGTCACTCATTTTCAACTAAAACATCATAACACGATGTCTGTCACACACAATAGTCACTTAATAAAATTTGTTAAATAGATGAGCAAACGAAATTCCAGGAAATATCTTCTATTATCCTACTAGCGTTGAATAATCATAATCATGCTTGTGACTTTTCTTACTACGACACCCTGAGGATATGTGTGAGAACATTAAAGATACAAAGGCAGAATTGTCTCTGAGTTACTTAAAGGAAGTGACTAGTCAATAAACCAAGAACAGGGAGGGAGGAAAAACAGATACTATGGACAGAGGAGAGGAGGGGTTGGCCAATTTAAAGAAAATAGCAAGTACATTTCATCCTTGAGACAGACACGTGAAATCAGATCCATGGTGTGGTTAGATCAGGGAGCTACTATTACTTGCGCCAGCGTCTGCATCCTAGGCTGGCCCAGGTGCAGTATTCTGCCACCAGGACCAGGCCATAAGCTGTAAAGAAAAGGCAGTGGACTGGAAAGGCTCCATTTAGATCAATTTGAACTTGTCTAGACACTCATGCCTATGACTAATTATTACTTATCACAGACTTTCACAGACATATTAACATTTCTCCAACCCTTTCTTCATATGTTCAGCTCTTCCCTGGTAGGAAATATGTTTCTCTTTTATCTATGATCACTACAGAGAAAAGATAATATGTAAAATTATCTTGTTTGTTTCTTCTGCTACTGACCTCAATCAATCATGCAGCAATGTTTCTGGGCAAGGCAAAGATTTCTTCTTTCAGCCCTGTAATTAGAGCATTCTCCAAGGCTCAGCCATGAACTCCTGGTGTTTTCCTTCTGGATTCTTTCTTTGACAAACCAGTTCTATATCATGGCTCTCACTTTTAGATTTACATTCCATACCAAAGATGCTTAAGGGACACCCACTCTGAGTTGGTAAGATTCCAGGCCCACAGTTTTCACTGTCTCAAGGACATTTTCTTTCGGATATTACACCGAAAGCCCCAGCCCAACAAATCCAACTAGCTTGTAATATTGCCTCCATGAAAAACATTTTTGAGAGGCTGGACAGAGGCTCAGCAGTTAATTAAGAGTGAGTACTGCTTGTCCTGGGGACCTGAGTTTGGTTTCTAGCACCCAGGTCCAGTGGCTGACAGCTACCAACCATAACTCCATTCCCAGGAGAGCCATTAACTGCCTTTGGCCTCCAAAGCACAACACTCATGCAAAAGTATGTGTACATACACATGAATGTGCATACACACACATATTAAAAGTTTGAGCCATATCTGGGACATTATTATTCTTGCCAGTAGCTCCATCATTCTCTTAGATCACCAGAACACAACATCGTCTCGTCAACAAAGCCCACACCATGTATCCTATTTAAAATTGCAAGTCCATGGCTGAGTCTATGTGATTTTCCCCTTAAACCGCTCTGCTGACTCCATAGCACACGGGCTGTCCTGTGGATTGCTTACCAGTGTCTTCCCAACAGCAGAGACAGGGATCGGTATCTGTGTGTGTTCGCTGGGGTCACATCTATAGCTAGGACAGTCGCTGATGTACAGAAGGAATGCAGGAATGCTTGTTGAACTAATTCGTTCACTCCACAGTACATATAACAAATGATATAGTTTAAAATACTTCTCTCATCTAACCAGAACTCAGGCTTCCTAAAGTGATGACTTGATCCACCTGGTTCACTACTGTGCACTGAGAATCACATGTGTGCATATGTATCACAATTGACCCCGAAGAGACTGTGAACTAAACAAATGGATGAACAGATAGGGACTCACCAAGTGTGACTTGGTACCCAGCAAAGTGCTTGAAGCTTCAATGACAATTTTTACATTATAGACCCTTTATTATGAATTTGGCTTTTAAAGAGATACTTATTTTAAATGTATGAGTTTGTGTGTGTGTGTGTGTGTGTGTGTGTGTGTGTGTGTGTGCGCCTACATGAGTCATGGCACTGGGTGTCAGATCCCCTGGAACTGGAGTTTCAGGTAGTTGTGAGCTCCCATGCAAGGAACCGAACCCAGGCCTCTGAAAGGACAATACGTGCTCTTAACTTCTGAGTCGGCCCTGATTCTATGATAATTTAAGCATCTACATATAGTGCAATGGGATGAAGATGTATGATAGAAATAGAAACAGTGCCATGGGAACCCAGGAGTCGTACCCCTAAGGTTGATTCTTAACAAAGGAATCTTGAAGAAAGGTTCTTTTATCTGCTTTCCATGACAGACCCCGCCCCAAAGGATCCAAGTGTATAGCATGAGCAATGCTTGGCAAATGTTGCTTGCATATAAGTTGTCTTGTTAAAATAGACTTATTTGGAGGGCTTGAGGTTATCCAAAAGATTTTACAGTTTTAAAAAGGTCCCAGGTGATACTTAGGTTGGTCCTCAAACCACACAGTAAGTAATAAATATGCAGCATGGACCCATTTTTCATTTTTTTATACTCAACTTGAATATTGTTCATGTATAATCCTCCCTCCTCAGACACTCAGAGGAAATGAGCCCAGCCCAAGCTCCAGGGACAGAGTGGACTTGAGCTCAGAGTCAGCTCATACAAGGTGCTCTTCACACTACTGACAATGGAAATGGAATTAAAACTCTGTCTTTTGCAGGGTGACGGTTTCTTCTTTTCTGGTGTCTTTGGCAAGGAGGCGTGTGACTTGCCCGCTGTGTATAGTCGTCCTAACACCTAAGGAGCCTCCGTCTCCGGAAGAAGCCAGCGCTAAGGGCTCCCAGCAAATCACGATGCCATGACTGATGATGTCATCAGCCTGCTAGTTGTGCTGAGCCTGGATTCGAGGCCATCTTTGATCTCCCAGGTGGGCGAAATGAAACATGCTTATTGTTTATACAAAAGTGAGGGTGAGACTTCTCCTATTTGCAGCACAAATCTTTCTAATGGTTACATACGGCTGTGAAGTGAAAGCCGAAGAGGGACCTGCATCCCAGGCACCATACTAAGTAAACACAATGGACATAATTCTCTACCCTTATAAAATTCATAACTTAAAAGATGAGCATAAATTTCCTAGACAAATACAATTTTTATATATTATCTGTCATGTATTTCCTGGGATAGAGACAACTTCCTCTCTGAAACAGTAGTCAGCTCTAGCCTCAGGCGATAGAGTAATCTGAATCAAAGCCCCGAAGCATCAAACTCGTGAAATAAAAATCTCTGAGAAGTCTTCTCTGTGGTGTCATTATTTTCAAGTTGGCTTAAAGTCAAAACACTATTCTCAAAGTTGCAATACATAAAATCGACAAACCAGTGTGCCCCAGAGGGGTGAGGGGTAGTGCGTTCCTCCTGACCTGCCCTCCCCTGCCACCAATCAGCTCCTACACACCGCAGCCCTGAGGACTCATTCAGTTCTGTTGGTGCGGTGCCTTCCTCTCAGACGCTCTCACAGGGTTGCCTATGGCCTTGTCAGGGTGAAATTAAATGCTTCCGCCCGTCATCCACTATCTGCCTGCTTATCTGCCACCGTTCCTGGTTCAGCCCAGTCTCCCACCTATGTTCAAGCACACAAGCTCATTCTCAATTCTTTGCCCAGGCTGTTTCTTGCATCAGAAGTGGCAACCCCTGTCTTCACCATAGCAGGCATTACCAATCAATCCCCGTCCAGTGTGCTTTCTTTCCTTTGGTTGGAAGTTTCACAGTTCTCGCCTATGCAGCTCTTCAGTTGACTGCTACCACTCCAAAGACCCATAATTCAATCTTTTGATCTCTTTGTAAGATATATCTCTGTCCATCCTTCATTCATATCACTGCCTATGAATCTCCATCCTGTATATGATTCCCCAGGCTGCAAATAAGGACGGGGCCTATACGTCCTCACTTGTCCCTCAAGCCCTAGCTCACTTAGATGAACATATTAAGATATTATTTTATTATCTAGGCATGCTCATATGATCATGGTACCTACCGAAACATAAAGCTACACCATAGTTTGAGGGACCTCAGCCTTGAGGCCAACTAGCAAGGCTTGACATAGCCAATAGGTACTTTGCATTTTTCTGTAGTCCATCTTTGAAAGCCACGGCTATTCCCATCTCCTGGAGTCTGCTCTTGGAAACTTTTGCTTTATGGGTGGGAACGATGGCACAGAGGGTAAAGGCATTTGCTCTCATGACGAAGAAGCTGCCTGAGTTCAGTCCCTGGGGGCGGAGGGGCTGCATGGTAAAAGAAAGAACCAACTCCCACAGGTTGCCCTCCTACCACTGCGCACACACAAACACTAAATAAATAGATAGATAAATAAATAAAATTTGAAATTTTTTAATTAAAAAAAAGGTTCTTTCATTTTAGCTATTCCAGATTCCATCCTGGACCTGCCCCCGAATGACCTCACTCTTTGGTGGAGGAGTCTGCCCTCTACAGTTTGTTCTTACATCCTCACTCCACTCTGGGATGGGGACCTCTGCCCTAAGGACACTGCACACTCATGAGCGCACAGAGAGCTTTCCTCTCACCTGTGATGAGTCAGGCCACGCTCTTATGCTCCGACATAAGCCCTATTGATGGTTTTATTTTGCCCTCTACGGATGACTCTCTCTGGAGCAGGATGAGCTGGCAACATGAAAAACTGTCGGCACTAAAAGTGGCCAGCAGCCGGGGCTGGAGACACCAGGGGCAGCGAGCAGCCAGAGAGTAGCTGGGAGTGGAGCAGCTGGTGCGGGCTGCTAGCTGCAGCTACTAAGAGGTCCAGGAAGTTGCAGCAAGCTGCTGGCTGTGGCTGGTGTGAACACTGGGAGCTTGGAGCTGCTGACAGCCCCGAAGGAGATGCACTTTGCCTGTTCACGATTGCTATCCCGGTCGAGCGGTCGAGCGAAGGAACCTTCAGTGAGCCTGTGGAAAGCACGAAGCCGGAGCTGCTCTCCCGGGTGCAGGGCAAGCTAACGATGAGGCCGTTTGTCTTTGAGCTGCAGTTTTCTTCTTAGAAGAAGAAACTTGATCGGTTGTTTTTGAGGGCTGATGTTGGGGTTTGTGATGCTCTTTACCAGTCGTCTGTAGGAATGAAGTTGATCTTCCACGTTCCCGGCCAGACTTTGGGTCCCCGAATGTCCAAGCCATGACCAAGACCAGCCTAGCGGTGAACTGGAACTGTAGATTCTAACAGGCCATGTCCTTTGTGTGAAACACCAACTCTGTCAGAGGTTGTCACCACCCTCTCCTCCCCAGCCTCCATATGTGTGTCTTCAGTTTGAACACCAGTCTCTGCCGTGATCATCTTTGAGAAAGACATCAGGGTCAGTTTCTACCGGGAAACACTTAGAAACTTGCTGCTTGGGCAAAGATGGTTTGGGCTCGCTGCCTTGTGATTACGGAGCTAACGCAAGCTCTCAGCTACTGCTCCAGTGCCAGGCTTGCTTGTCTGCCGCTGTTCTCCCCACCATGGGGGGCGAATGCTTCGCCCTCTGAACTGTAACACAGTCCTCAGCCCTCAGCAAGGAAACTTCTCTTTACACTAGGAGACCATTTCGAACACATCCTGTCAAAATGCAGAGTTGCAGAACCAAGTCCCCCAGATAGAGCTGCAGAACAACTCCTGCACTTAAGGTTCAGGGAACATGGAGGAAGTAGAGGCAGAAAGAGGGTAAGAACTAGAGGATCAAGGAATTTGCTGTGCGACTGTGTCTTCCAGTAATGTCAGAAGCTACACACAGACTCACCAGCACGACTGCCCAAGCATGAGTTGAATAAGGATGACACCAATAGACACGTCAAAGTAGATGGGATTCTTCCTTCAAATGCTGTGGGACAATGGTCTTATATCCTATAAAGTTTTGTCAATTGTACTGGTTTAATAAAATGCTGATTGGCCAATAGCCAGGCAGGAAGTACAGGCGGGAGATGAGAACAGGAAAATTCTGGAAAGAGGAAAGACTCAGTCTGCAGTCGTCACCCAGAGAGAGAGGAAGCAAGATGAGAATGCCTCACTGTTAAAAGGTACCAAGCCACGTGGCTAACACAGACAAGAATTATGGGCTAATTTAAGATGTAAAAATTAATTAATAAGAAGCCTGAGCTAATAGGCCAACCAGTTTATAATTAATGTAGACCTCTATGTGTTTCTTTGGGAATGAACAGCTGCAGGATCGGGCGGGACAGAAACCACTGTCAACATCGAAACCTACACAAAGAACTACAGACAAGTGAGGAGGGCTGAGAGTGGGGAAAATAGTCTTCCCAGGGAAGAGCACACTGATTATTACCGAATACTGAATGGTCAGCCCTGAAATCACACATATAAGTAATATTATACGGACCGAGCAGGTTATATATAGGAATAGATATGTATATAGTTATACATATGTATGTATGTAACAGCTATTAATGAAAAAAGAGGCATGAGCTTGAAAAAATCAAGGAGAGGTATATGGGAGGGTTTAAAGAGGAAGGGGAAAGGGGAAATGATGTAATAATATTATAATCTCAAAAAAAAACTTTTTGAAAAATTAAGAGTGGTTTGGAGCATCATCCTCAGAAAGAGTGGTTTGGCCTCCAGGTGCGGCACGAAGCTACTGCTCCATAAATGTTCTTGATCCCTCCTGAGAAGTTTTATAGGCTCTAATAACTTCAACCAGTACAAAAGGCAGTAAGAAATAATGAAATATTACATTCCCTGGTTAGCAAAACCTCGCCTTTTCTGCATGGTAGAAAATTGTGAAGGGATTAGGACTTAGAGAAGAGAGGCAAACTTCACAATGCATAAGGTCACCATCTTTAAAGACTTTCTGGGACCCAGAAGCCTTAAGCACAATGCAACATTCCTTTAGCATTAATTTGTTTTCCAAAAAGAAGATAAGGTAAAAGACCAGTGTTTTATAGCCATTTGACATATAGCTAATCCAGACTCCACCTAGTGCTGGCTTCTCCACAGCTGGGGACAAAAAATCTACAACCTGCTTGCCTATCCTAGAAACACACACACACACACACACACACACATACACACACACACACACACACACATCCTGCGTATATCCATGCTTTACAGCTCAGCGTTCTCAGATATGTATGCATTGCACACAGTTGTTTTGTGTTTCCACATGTAAATATAAAATTTTCTAATTTTATACTCCACTTTTTTCCGCTTAACACTGTAACATTTTGAACATCATCAATAATATGAATAGTATCCTTCCTACGGTTTCTAGTTATAAACAGATGAGCCATTCTAGAATACTTTTTTCTTGACAACAGTGATGAAAAGTTTCGACCCTGTGTGAGAGAAACTATTGGATCTCCATGTCACCTTAGGAAAGTTTCTTAAGCCTTTCAACCTCTGTTTATTTATCTGTACAATGGAGTTGATGATTCCTATGTCAGAGGACTGCTTGGGGACCAAGTGAGATCACACGCATGATACCTCTCTGATTATATTCCTTTTATTAATAGCTATCTTTAGCTACCAACTTTTCTCTGTTCATCCAAATAGTGCTTTCTATATTTCCAGTTAATCAGTGGCTTTGCAGAGATTAAAGGAGAATTTAAAGAGTGAGAGGAGATAATGGGGTGGCAGAGAACTTGGGAGCAGGAAGGCTCGGCCTATCTCTGTGATGGTTCTGCCTGCCTTAGCTCTGGGGTAGCCCTTTCTTAGCTCTGGGATAGCCCTGCCT
The DNA here is from genome assembly GCA_004026605.1 of Ondatra zibethicus. Lineage (NCBI taxonomy): Eukaryota > Metazoa > Chordata > Mammalia > Rodentia > Cricetidae > Ondatra > Ondatra zibethicus. Next base: position 8,712 of record PVIU01005642.1, on the reverse strand, counting down.
TAGCTCTGGGGTAGCCCTTTCTTAGCCCTGGGATAGCCCTGCCTTAGCTCTGGGGTAGCCCTGCCTTAGCTCTGGGATAGCCCTGCCTTAGCTCTGTGATGGCTCTGCCTGCCTTGGCTCTGGTCTTGCTCTGCAGAAGCAGTAGGGGTCCCCAAGCTGAAATTCCATTCCCAGGTAGCTCACAGGGCAGAGCTGGTCCCTGCTGGGGTGTGTGGGCTGTGCCCACCTGCTCCCACATACAGCTTCATTCCACACGGACTCCCTCAGGAGGACAGAAGCCGCTGGGGGAGGGGCATGGAAGCAGCTGGGCCGGCTTTCCTTGTTCCCCAGCCCCTCAGTTGTCTGAGCTCCTCAGCCTTTCAAAGAAGGACTGATCACTATGCAGAAATGTGAAACTGGTGTGCGTCAAATAAATCACGAACAGGCACTCTGGGAAAGAATGGGCAGGAAAGAGGACAAAGGGCCAGCCTAGCCTGTCTTAAGGACCGACATCACACAGGCTCTTTACTTCCTTACTCTAATGTCCTGAAATTCCCAAGATGCGTTCTGCTGCCCCTTGAAGACTCCTGGGGGCATTTCACATAGCTGAGCTCTCTGGGTCTTGGAAACCTACACAGGCTTCTCTAGGGCACCACCCTCTCCTGGTTCTCTACAGGTTCCTGCTCTACCTCCTTGATCCTCACTGCTCCCCTGCTCCAAACAGCAGAGTTCCTCAGAGCACAGCTTGAGCTCTCCTCCTCTCCTAACGGCCTAATCTCTTCCCGTGATGTGAAACACTGTCTGTGCCTACAGTGTGACCTTCAGCTCAGACTCCTCTTCTGAGATTCACACGGATTCAGCCAAGGCCACAGACAGAAAAGATCAGCATGGCCATTTCAGAAATCTGGAGTTTAGCATATCCAAAACTTGGGGTACTGACCCTCTCTAGCTACCCTGTTTCTTCATTGAGCTTCCTTAGTAACCCTCAGCTGCACAAGAGTTCATGCACTGGGAGAGCTACAAGACAACCATCCTTGACTCCTTTGCCCACATCTTCTCTCTCCAGCTTCTAACCAAGCCCTCTTGGTTCCTCCTCTGTCCAGTTGCTCACAGCTTCCTGCTGCCATCCTGTGTCAACATCACAGCCAGCCCTTCTCTCTTGAGCCCTCTGCACAGAAACCAGGGAGCATTTAAAATACATGTTTTAATTTTACACAAAAACACTTTCACAGATGTCCGCTGAAAGTAACAGCTAATTTTGGGGGGCAGCATGCAATAAATGCTACATATATAATTTCTATTAAACCTCACAACTCTGCAACTTATTTTACAAGTAAGAAAGCTGCAGCTTGAGGAGATAAAGTGATTTTACAGAACCTATAACAGATAAAGTTAGAATCTGAGTCAATTTGAGGCTAGAGAGATGGCTTAGCAGTTAGGGGTGCCTGCTATCCTTGAAGAGGCTTGGTTTCCATAACTGAGCTCCAGGGAGTCAGAATCTGATGGCCTCATCTGGCCTCTGTGGGCACTAACACTCATGTGGGCATAAACATGCAGACACACACACACACACACACACACACACACACACAAAAGTAAATCTTTTTAAAGCATTTGTTAAAGAATTTAAATGAAGGCTTTTTTAGTCACTGCTGCCCACAATTTTTTTAATAAAACATTAAAAACAAGAGTTCTTTATTACAGAAACTAATCAGTATCAGTTGCTTTGTGAGTTCATGGTATATACACTAAAATCAATGAATTAGCATGTATTTCAATATGAGGTCTATATACAAAGAGAAATGACAAAAGGACCCAGTAAGGCAGTATTCATGACTCTCAGAACTAAACAAAGCCTCAGTGCCTTCTGCTGTATTTACATTATATGCTTCTCTATATCCTGGTCAAGATTCCTGAGCTAAACGGTTAGGGATTCATTTAGCTTTCTAACAAAAGAATTCCTATCTACAATGACCACTTTTAAAGTAATCCATTCCACAATGTTGACAAAAATCTGTTGGTTCGTCTTAACGTGCATCTTGCCATGCTGACTTTATGGCAAGTCCAGGAGGAACCCAAGAAATGGAAAAACGAGGAACGTTTATCAAAGAAGGATCCTGGTTTTCTTTACCTTCTCTTCAGTCAGTGACAGGGATTTTGTAGGCCACCATACTGTTCACTTTGTGGATTGTGGTAGTGAATGAGCATAGACGGACTTCTTCAGAATTGGTAATGAACTGGGGTCCTGATTCCTCCCATTTTTCAGGTACAACTAAATCTTTGTCAGTGTAAATCAGCAGATCAAATGAACAAGAAACTTCCAGCAGTGACAAAAAAGTCCCAGTAGCTGTGATCTGCCTGATGACTGAATGGATTTCATCCTGGATGGCTTTCTGTGACTTTTCTCTACAAACACCATCATCTTTTGCAGTTTTGTCACACTCAATATCTTTCAAGGACCTCACCACTTTCAAAATTGGAGATGACCACCACCAGTTTTTGAACTGAGCGCTTGTAGAGCCAATCTTTTAGCTGCTCCACCACATTATTGAGATACTTTATGAGCTCGGGGTCAGTAGTTACAAGCAAGGTGAGGCCATACTTCTGCACTTAAGTACATTTTACCACAGAGGGGATGCCTGCCACTGGCCTCTGCCTCTGTCCCCAGGACCATTTCCCTCAGCATCTCTGCTCTTCACTGTGTGCTAGCTAGCCTTGTCTCACAGGGCTCCGCCACTCCTTCTGGCCCTGCTGTTTGGTAGTGTGTGCCTCTGTTGGTTTGGTCTTGGCCTCTGTCTGTAACACGGCTCCCTTCCTTCATCTTTCAGCACTCAGTTCCCATGTCGCTCTCTTGCCGAGAGAATTTTTCCTAGCTTCTGATTTAAATTATTTTACAATGTCACTCTTTCTCATTGTGCTCTGTACTTTCCTCTCTAGCTCTTTCCAAATGTATTGTGTGTGCAATTATTTCGTGTTTAGCTCTCCCAGAAACCTAAGCTCTGTGAGAGCACAAACCGTGATTGTTTCATTCAATCCCATATCCTCTGAGCCTAGCATAGCAGTGGATGCTTAATTAACATGAGTTAAGTAGGGCTGGGATGCAGCTCAGTGCTTAGCATGTGTGACACTTTAGGGTCAATCCCCAGGACCAAACCCAAGGGAACAAAAAGTCCACTTGTTAAATAAACAAATGTATTTATTTATTTGCCTTTATGGAAAAAGGATTTTTGCACATTGTTAAGAAAACAACTACATTCTCCAGTAGAAAAATAGGGAACCAGTTAACAACTCACAACATTGAAATACATAGTAGATTATTCTTTTTTTTTTTTTTTTTTAGACCAGGCTGGCCTCAAACTCACAGAGATCCACCTGCCTCTGCCTCCTGAGTGCTGGGATTAAAGGCGTGTGCCACCAATGCCTGGCTCTAGAATGTCCTCCTATGTTAAAGTAATCAAGTAAACTGAAAAAGAAAAGGCATGAAATGGCTTATTTTAGTATAAAAAAATTAAAAAGTAAGAGATCCACGAGAAATGGTAGTGCTACTAAAAATAATAATTATTATTATTAACCTCTACTGCTTGTGTCTTGTGTGTGTGTGCGGGGGGAGGGGTGGGAGGAGGCTGTGCACGTCAGATGCCTTTGTCAATCTCTTCTCCATTTTATTTTTGAAGCATGATCTCAAATTGACTTGGAGCCAAACAGATCTGGCTGGAATGGCTGACCATCATTCCCAGGGCTCTGCATGCCCCAGCCTCCCCAGCGCTGGGATTATAGGCACACACAGCACGTAGGTGTGGGGATCCAAATTCAGTACTTCACGCTTCAAGGCAAGCAGTTTAACCCACTGAGCCGTCTCTAACCCAGAGGAATGCCTTACATTCTGAAAAGCAAACAAGAACTTTCTATTTAAAAAAAAAAAGTATTGATTTAAGCTTCTTTTATATCCGCGTGTTGAAAGTACTTAACAAATTACATCAAGATCAGAAAAGTGTGCCCAATAGGATTCTCTTTTCCTTCGTACTTCTTAAACATTACTTAGCCAGAAACAGAAAAACAAGCGAGGCTCCCTGTGCGGGAGGAGAGAAGCTGTTGTTTGTTTTCAAGAAGTTAATCCAGTGTATAAAGCTTGAGGCCTGCCCTCTTAGCTGGAGTTGCATAATCTTCAAAGAGTCGTCCCTGGAGAGCCCTAACCAGAACTGTTGACTCGACACCCACATTTGCTGTGCGAGCCCCTTCCAGCCTCTTTGGGACAAGGTGTCCACCCGCTCCCAAGCGTTGCCGAGAAGATGGCAGGCAAGAACGGACATTTCCACACAGGCATTCGGGTTCAAACCGTTTACTCCACATTTGCTCCCTCACTCAGGCATTAAACTAAACCCCTTTTCCACACCTCCGTGTGATCAAACCCAAGGTAAGGCATCCTCCATGCCAGGCCGGAATGAATACCTCTGCTTGGGAACAAAGAATCCATGACTAGAAACAGTTCCTAAGGAATGAGGGGCTTTAGCATCACAGGCTGAGGCGCCAGGGTCCTCTCTCCACACAGACTTGGGCTTTTGCATTCTGATCACAGCCGGAAGCCCAGGATTGGGAGTAAGGCTCAGTTGGGAAAGCACTTACGGCCTGGGTTCGATTCCCCAGCACACCAACACCCATACACTAAAACAAAACCGGATTCATCAGACTGGAACTGCCTTGAAATCCCGCTTTTTCAACTTCTAACAACCCACACGTCTTTATGATGATTCAATAAATTAAGGTTAAGATCATTTCAGTTCTTGATTACTCAGTAAAGCCGACTAAAAACATGAGCAGAATTATCTGGCTGGAGAGATCGCTTATCAGGTAGGGGCTTCTGCCTCATGGCCCGAGCTCCATCACCAGGGCTCCTGTGGTAAAAGGAGAGAGCTGACTTCCGCAAGTTGTATGCTGACTTCTGATCATGCACCATGGCATACATGGGCAAACAGAGAGAGAGAGAGAGAGAGAGAGAGAGAGAGAGAGAGAGAGAGAGAGAGAGAGAAATAAAACATAGTTGAAATTCAAAGAAAGATCTGTGGGCTTGGCTGTGTATAAGCACACACACACACACACACACTCACACACATGTGCACACACACACACCTTACTCACATAGGACCTTCAAATTATCTCACTTGTTTGTTGTTCGCACAGGCCCAAATTGCTCAATTGGGGTTTCATGTTGCGGCTATTGACGTGTTAATTATGTCGGATTGTGTTTCATCCTTTCAAACTGTCCTCATGCCTCTTTAAGCAGAATCTTGCTAACTGTGGGTCCTCCAAACAGGCTGGTGGAGCCAACACTGCCTGCTTGGAGGCATTGGCAGCTAAAGGTGCTGAGCGGCTAAGTAGGTGCCTTAAAGGCAGATAAGACACCACACAATGGCCAGGCGGTGACAGAGAGAAACACTCCTGAAAACCCAGTAGCTCCTTGTCTATGAGTTATATGTAGCCAAATTCCTGATTTTAGACCACAGGTTTAATATATGCATGACAACTCTGTCCGAGCTTGAACTTCTCAGAAATGGAGACATGCCCACCTCCAAGGCTAGAGTGATACATGCATGAACTGGAGACCGTGTAAAGTGACTGCCTTAGAACCTTGCGTGCTTGAAAGCTGTTTGGATGTTAATTATTTTACTAGCTGAGGAAATTTTGTGAAATGCAAAAGGCAGATTATTGAGATTAATACTGATTATGTGTGTGTAGCTTTAAAATTGTTCTAGGGTGGGGCATATCCATCACTCTGTCCGTCACACCAGATGCCCACTGAGAGGGAACACCCACCTGCCAACACTGATCCAGCTCCTCCACAGAGCGGCTACCCACACCCTTACCACGCCCATAAGGCCATCTCTCACCTTGTCTGTCCTCCTGCCTTAGGGCAGCTTTTTCAGCCTTGGAAAGTAAGAGACTGCTCTCCCATTTCAAAGACCCTGAGCAACATGGTCAGTCCATAGTCACACCAGCAGCTGTGTGAGGCTTCCTCAGTGTTTAAAATACTGTGACATCAATAAGCCTGCCAAAGCTCAAATGCAGAGATTTCTTCAAAGCACAGCGAGTAGGGTTACCAAGTTAGCTAAGGGTGTGTTCCACCACGTGTGACAGCCTGTGGTCCATGCCCGGGAACCACATGGGAAAAGGAGAAAACTGACTCCCTCCTGCAAGCTGTCCTCTGACCTCCACATGTGTGCCGTGACACACACAGACACACACATGGAGGGGGATAAATTAGTAAATAAAATAATCAAAATTTTAATGAATAATTAACCTTTGTCTTAAACACGCAGTGAAGATACAAGCACATAAAAAGGGAAAAAAAAGAGGCAAGTTCTGTGTCTGGAGTCAGTCTCTACCCAAGATGAACCTGATTTTTCTCCCTATCTCCTCTGATTATCACTCTGAATTATTATATATCCAATAAGTACTGAGATCACCATTGTAACCCCTGAGAACCTCGTATTGAACGACTGGACTAACGACTCTGCCTGTTGTACTAAGGGTTAATACAAGGTAAGAAACGAGCATGGCAATTGTAATTTTAAATACACAGACACATGATCTAGGACCTGAGTGGCGGGAAAGAGCCCACCGGGAGCAGACCTGCGGGAGGACTAGGGCTGGGAGAGGCACCAGCACTGCCCGTGCAGGCTGTGAGCCCGGCATGAGCTTGATGGGACAGAGGACTGGAGAGATGCCCACTGCAGCTGGAACAGTGGGAGCAAATGGGATACGATCCAAGGTGACACAGGAAATAGACGGAGGGGCTGAGAGGTGGTCCAGCGGTCGAGGACACTCGTTCTTAAAGAGGACCCAGGTTGATGCTCAACAATCATCCATAACTCCAGTTTGGGGGCAACCAACACCCTCTTCTGATCTCCACAGGCATCGGACACACACGGTGTACCTACATACATGTGAGCAAATCATCATACACATAAAATAAAATGACCTAAAAATGATTTTAAAAAAGAAAATAGATGAAAATCCAAGTATGACGGCCATGGCAGGCTCACTATTCCAAAGGCTGAAATGCACACCGTCTCAGCTACAGCAAGCTTTAGTGAGTATTTAGGGCATTGCCCCTCTGCCTCTGAGTAACTAGCAGATACACCGCAGTCTGTTGGCTTTTGTTTGTTGGGGAACTCGCTAAGGATCATGCTACCGGGGGAACTCACACACCTTCCTGCTTCTTCCTCCTGAGTGCTGGGATTAAAGGTGTGCACCACACCACTGGGCTCATTGTGATGTTTTTAAAAAGGACGCCAGTGTAGATCACATTCCAGGAGCAGGGTTCACAGGCTTCTCATCTATAGTACACAGAATGTTTGTGTCCACACCCAATTACTGTCTCGACATTTTTACCCCCAACAGGATGGTATCGGGTAGTGGGGCCTTTAAGAGAAGGTTGGATCCTGAGAATAAGGCCTTCATGAATGTGGTTAGGTAGTTCCCTTTTGAAAGGGACCCTGTTGTGTGACAAAACTTCCTGGGAAGATGCAATATACACGTCTGCTCTCCCCAGATGGGGAGCCTATGACAGACCAAAGTACAGATATCACCAAAGTCCAACTTGGAGAGCCAATAAATTTTATTGGGGTTACTTCCAGGGGTTACTTCTAGGAGCAGAAATGACTCAAAGACAGCTGTATCACCAAGGCCCACCCCCATATGGGTGACAGCTCACAAATCTGGGAACCCGGAGCACAGTGCACAGCTGCAGGCAGCTCAGCAGGTTAGAGTGTCCTTTCCAGGTCTATACCTCTGCGAGGCAGCTTGGTGTGTTTCTGCTTCTCCCAGAGTCTTCTCTGCAGCTCAGCATCCTTCCAAATCTGAGAGACACTCAACTTCTATTGCTTACTCTGGGAGTAAGCCTAGAGAATCTGGTCAGCTTCTGGGACTTCCTGAAGCTACGGGCAGTTGTTTATCTCTCTGTTTAAGAAGCTTCCTCAAGGATGAAAGTTTCAATCCCAGAACTGTTGCACAACAAGCTGTAATGACTTCCTTTGCCCTTTCTGGTCGCATCAGGAAGTAGTTCCTTAACAGACACTGAATTTATTAATCTTTTAGTTTGAACTTGAAGGCCTTTATAACTGTGAGAAGTGATTTATTTTTACGTTAACTGATTTGTGTTTGTGGGATGGGTGTGTGTCTTTCTATTGGTACTTGAGGAGGTTTCCACCTTGTGAGTTCTGAGGACCAAAACCAGAATGTCTGACTTGGCAGCAAGCATCTTTACCCATTAAGCCATTGTGTTGACCTAAGAAAACACTATTTTATTGTTTGTTTATATGCCATCTGACTAGTCAGAAACCTCTCCTACCCTGTTGTGGTAAATCTATGGAACCCTTGCAAAACACCAAGAATGGAGCCCATGGTGTCTTACCCTTGGGTCTAAGGACTCAGCAAGTGTCTGCAGGGGTGCAGGTCTGAGGATGCAGTGAGCATCTGCAGGAGTGCAGGTCTGAGGACTCAATGAACATCTGCAGGGGTGCAGGTCTGAGGACTCAGTGAGCATCTGCAGGGGTGCAGGCCTGAGGACTCAATGAACATCTGCAGGGGTGCAGGTCTGAGGATTCAGTGAGCATCTGCAGGGGTGCAGGTCTGAGGACACAGTGAGCATCTGCAGAGGTGTGCAGGTCTGAGCATCCACAGTGAGCATCTGCAGGGGTGCAGGTCTGAGGACTCAGCGAGCATCTGCAGGGGTGC